>JAVFBZ010189697.1:0-14648 GCA_032466195.1 Katharina tunicata
ACGTGGCGAATTTTTCAGCGATTGGTACAATCGCCGCGATCGGGCGATTATATTCGCTCGTGTGTCCCCCGCATAAGCGTGTCCCAATAATCTTTAAAGAGAGTGGTACTTTTCCCATACCACAGATAGATCGATTAGTACGACTGACTAGGGCTTTACGTCAGAACAACGATAAATGACTCCTATGACTGTCACCTTTAACAACAATGGCAGGAGAGACAACATAGGCCATTCATGGGATGCAACGCAAGATACTACAACACATTTGTTTCTCGATGCCTCCCCAGCTCACAGATCACCAGGCCACTATTTCACAATGCCACCTTACCATTAGACAAACATAACTACCAGTACTGAAGTGAAATCCAGTTAGTTACGCTCATCCTCGGCTAGGACTGCTTCGTTAAAAGAGTCCCAGGCCAGGTGCTCTTGTCACCCACCTGTTTCAGACAAGATATATATTGGTATTTTCATTTTTTGGGGATAACTCTCTGATACTGAACAGGTTCTTGTTCAGAAATTGAGCAGACTGAGACCCTGAGACCATATGAGGTCAAACACCCAACACTGAATAAAATGGTATTTTCAGTGAGCATTTATTAGAAAACATAAGGCAGTAACTGGATAGATTACAAGATTGTACACATTTTATTTAACAGCTTAACTACATAAAGGCTTAATGAGATGGAATTAAATTAAACTATACATACATTTGCATACCAGATTTTCCCCTGAGTATATCAACATAAACAAAATTTAAATTTTATTTCGATTTCCAAAATTGTCAATAAAATTAATTTAAAATTAATGACCTACACAACTTTTGTGATTTCTCAAATATATCAATGGTTGTTAATTATTTTTATTAAACCTATCAACTGATTTGTTGATAATCTGGCTATATCACACTGAAAACGGTACAGAAAATTTGGTTGGTACTGAAAGGAAATTTGAGAACAATTCAGCTTCAAAAACAACAAATTTACTGTTGAAATTACTATATTGCAAAATTTAGCCAAAGTTTTAGAAATGATTAGGAAAAATAAATAGGAATTAAAACACTCACAAATGAAAATGTTTTAAAATTCACGAGACCACGTTATATTTTTGTATAAATATACAAGTATTCATATAAAATATATTGGAACAAGCTGGGAAAATTTGAAATATGGAACGCACAAGGGTCTTTGTGTATCATCCAGTTAACACTTTCTAGAGTTTTAGCGTCAACTATCATTGTAAAGACATATCTTAAGCACACCACACTTGAAATTTTTACAGCCGTTTCTTTATCACCCCATTTTATTGGTGACTTTCCAACATTGCTGCAACAACAACAATTTGATCGTTTATCTGCATGCTTGCAATTTTAAGATTAAATGTAACAGTGTGGAGGATCTAAGACACATGAGATTTTTAAAGAAAACAAAGAGCCTGGTTTAGTTATTTTCATTCAGAAATGAGACTGTTTTCAATCAATTAGTTTTACACTAGTCACCTCTTTATACAAAGGCTTAAGACAATCAATATTTGTTCATAATCTAATAAAAGCATTTCAATGTTTTGTTTTTTTTCTAATTTGTTTTAAATTTACATAGTATTTTGAAAATGATAGATCATGGATGCTCTCTTTTGTGAAATTCTCTGATGGCATTGTGCAGCAATGTTAAAATGTCAGCCAAGTTGTTGTTCTCTACAAAATATTACAGCCTGGGCTCTTTGAATCTGCGATCTCTTCTGCTTTTTCACCAGAATGAACTTTTTTTACTTCTCGTTTGACCTGGAAAAAAATGATAGAAAATATTACTCTCTTGACCAGTCCCCTTAAGTTGTTTAAGTACATTACCCTAAATCCTCGACAAATTCAACCTCCAAGGGCGCAAACTTTATGTAATTTATTGAATGTTTTTAATGTTAATTTGGAACTATAACTTCAATGTTCTGGTAATTTAAGGTATGAGCTTCATAAAAATTGCATGTCTACACGTCTTACCGTTGCATCAAATGTAGTTTTATAAGTTGTAAAGGGGGTCGAATTGGTGGAGCATTTAGGGTAGTTTTTTTTTTTATATAATCAAGCTGGATAAAAGCTCAATTTTGAAATTTTAAATATTTCAGAAAGCTTTCCTGTATATTTACAATTTATAAAACTACATTGTATGCAAAGGGTAAGAAGTGTAGACATGCAATTTTATTATTTTTTATGAAGCTCAAACTTTAAATTGAATGTCATTGACATGCAATTTTGAAATTTTTATGAAATTCAGACTTAAAATTAGCAGTTAATTTGTTTCAAATTCACACTTAAAGTTTGTGCCCTTACAGGTCAAATTTTTTGAGGATTTAGGCTAACTCATTTATTCCATTTTATAAATCGCTCTGTGAACTGGATATTTGACATTAACTGCTGTTCTTAGATAAGAATTCTAGAACAATTGAGTACTCATACAGCTAGAAAAAGACAACACCAAAAGAAAAGCCAGCTGTAAGGTACATTCACACAATGCGATGGGATCACCCTTATTTACAGCGCTTTGATTGGTCAATATTTGTCTGGAAAAATATCTCCCAATCAAAAGGTAGCTAATGTGGGGAATCCCCTAAAGTCATTACCACAGACTAATTTAGAAGAAAAAAATTTAAAATTAAAGAGAAACAGAAAAAAGCTCTTGTAGAAAAAGCGTTTATACAAGAAACCATCTGCATCACTTTAAGAACAGATACATGCAGCAAAATATAACAGGACTTGTGATTGTAAAACAAAGTTGGTGGTTTAAAGCAAACGTAAAGTGTATATAAAGTGTACAGAACTTGTAACAGCCTTCAAAATAAGTTTAAAATTGATTTCACTATTAGGACGGTGCTGTATTCCAACAGTAGACAGTGACTCTTAAAACAACCCTAAAACGTGTAGTAACTTTAGTGTTTTAGCTGTTCCTCAAGTGCTAAGTTTGACAGCATTAGTATAATCTGGAAACATGCTGCCCTTAGGGCCATTTAGGTTGCCTGCCGGTTACAGTAAATCTTCACTGGATCTACCCTAACATATGTTATCCCATATACAGCACCTGGAAGCAAAATTGTAAGAAAGAAGAAAGGTTGAGGGTCTATTAAATGCAATCTAAAAAGGGTTTGGTAACAGAAGATAATTAGTCTTTAAAGCAATATAATGGTTTTGATTATCCTGGGACAAGTTTTGTGGAAGGCAATTCTTTGATCTGAATCTTACCAATGGTGCAATGCATCCATTCAAACTGTGAATGTACATTGGCACTTTGTAGACATGGACGTTATGCACAGGAAATGGGGAGGGGCTAATGTTAGAACTGGTTTCCTGGAGTCAGTTGCTCGAAGCAGTATTTAATTTAATCCTAGGTTAGATGACGTTACGCCATATTGAAGGCATATCTGTAATACTCCTATAAATGATTTAATCTGGTAATAGCGGCTAATACTGCTTTGAGCAACTGTCCCCAAATGTTTAAATAATGCAGACTGTCCTGTGGCGACAGACCCATTTACCATCATGTTATATTTTGGGAATGTTATTATGTACCTGCAGGAGATTTAAATGGAGACCAAAAAAATATCTGCCAGGTTCAGGGAAAATTTTACAAGTCATCGTTTGGCCTTTTTGGGTAGCCGTGGCAGGACGGAATGCCCTATCTTTAAAACCAAAAGGCAGGAAGAATAAAGTTAGGAATACATGTACATAAAATTTTGCACGGCTGGTGCAACTTTCCTGCTCGCAGAGAGCTGAAACTCGGGCAAAGAAGACATTTATTGAAAGACCATCAACCATTCAGACCATAAATTTTTGTACAGGTAAGTGAGAGTTAATTAACCACTACCCGGATTGCTGCCAAAATATTTGCAGCTCCTAATTAAGGCAGAAAATGGTGTTTACAGTAAGAGAAGGTACATGTACATGTTCTAGCATTATTCTTCCTTTGCCATATTTGTTTCAAAACCAGTAGCAACAATCACAAAATGTTGTATGACATAAAAATATCGCAAAAAATATTGCCAATGGTTTATCGTAAAGGGGCCCCATAAGTGAGCATAATTGTAAAACTAGCCCTACAAAGCTAGTCCGGGTGTTAAATAGCACACAGTAAAAGCCAGCACCAAAATATATAGTTTCAAAGCATTTATGATGTTAAAATGGGGCATGTAAACTTAAAGGCAATGTGTTGTGCATTCACTACAACTACAAAGCTGTCCAGTTTTCTTTAAATAGGAATAACAGAGTTTTGTTTTTTAATACTAGGATAACATAAGGTCATGTTCCACAAAGAAACCTCAAGTGACATTCAGGAAAAGTTTTATTTTGATTTGTTGAGATTGACATTTATCGAGTTATTTCAATGTGTTGGCTATATTTATTGAACGGTATTCACATTTAGACTGTTATTAATTTATATTGTGGATAAACCTGTATCATTATTAACTATTGTTTGGTGAATGTGGCAGTTGCAATCTGTGGAGTGCTCTGGTTTTACCTATAAAGAATTCTGTTCACCTCTAAGCTTTCTTCACAGCTGCTAAAATCTGGAAAATTAAGGAAATTAGGTCAACTGTTGCTGTATGATTGTAATGCACTGAGAATACATGTACATGCAGTGGCGTACTTTACTAGGGTGCCCAGCGCCAACACAACTTTTTGGGGATAATCGTCAACTCAACTGGGTCAAAAACAAATGGTTTAACAATGCAGCCATCAATCATAGTGCTTCTTGCTAAGATAATCAAAAACTGATCATACATCTAGAGAAAATTATTTTTTCACTATTGAAGGATACGTTACCGCACATAACAGAAAGTGTTCAGTGGCGTTCCCCTTATAGTGGCGCCCACGGTACATGCCATACTTGCCATACCCTAATTAACTAACCCAACTGGGTACATGTGTAGGTTAGGTGTTATTGTGATAATCCTGGGAGCCAACCTTGCCAGTGGCATAGTAGAGAGTGAGAATGTTAACTCCAAGGGTTACTCACAAGTCACAACTACAGTTCATATGGATTTCTGGTTGGTTATTGGGGTTTGCAGTTAAGTGTACAATGACTTTGCATTACTACTGTTTGTTGGTAGTGGAAAATAAACAGAAGTTCTCGTAGAGATCTCCCTGAAATCCCATCATACATGCAGTAAGGGGGATATTTGTTAAAAAGGTGCCAGTGGCAATACAATAAAAGTGCAGCAAAAACACAGAGATGTTTTTTAGTCTGTATAATAAGATGTACTCTCTCACAGAATGAAACGAATCCAACTGCTAAATTGATTGATTCCAGTTTAAAGTTCAGAGTATTTAAATTATATGACCGCATTGGATTTTTTAGAGAATTCTGGTCATTTGATTCTGACGGACACAGTGAGGCCCTGTACAGAACCCTGCGAGCTAACATTGTACACTCATACCCGGTACTTAGCCTGGTCTTTGCAGCTAATACTGTGTATTCTAAAAGTAAGCTGCAACATCACAACCAAAAAATGTGAAGCGGTTTCAGTGTTGGAAAGAAAATTTATTCCAACAGTGTTCTGTAAACATCCATTACGTCTGCTAAACCTACAATGTACAACAATTATTGCTTCCACTATGATTACTAATCAAACAAATATACTCAGACTGCCAAACAAAGGTATTTCGATAGATTGATTGATTGGTGTTTTATGCTTTGCCCAAAGGTATTTCACTTAATATATGACAGCGGACGAGTGGTTTATTTCAACAGAAGACGGTGACTCTAACACACCCAAATTATGTGAACTGACTTCAGTATTAGCTGCAAACACAATGTTCCTCCAGTAGCAAATAAGGGCTCAAATAGAAAATTTTCAGGACAGAGGGCTTAAAATTCTTTCGAAAGATAATTGCAGTTACTTGGTTTCTTTGATTAGGCTTTTCTGCCATACGGTTATTTCGTACAATTAGTGTTCAACCGGCTTAGTGCGTGAAAGAAACCATCGCTTGACGTCACTTGTTTTCTTGATTGGGGTTTTAGATATACAGCTGTACTTAATGTTATTTTTGACGTCACTAGACAGACACAGACAATACACAGGACCAAAAATCATGCTGCTGCAAAAACTCTGCTTTTTGACAGGTTTTGGGCGGAGATTCGCAGTCAGTTTAATGTGTTAATGGAATTAGATCTTAAGTGATACAGATGGTTAAACACAAGATTGTGATATTAGAGTCAGACTAAAAATGGTTGAATATGTTTCATAGCATCTTTGTTACAAATAAATAGCAGGACAGTGATAAATTACAACCTAAAAATGTATGAATATGTGCCAACAGTATGTATTTTACAAAGTACCAGATTTACGGGACAGAGTGACTATGATAATTTCAATTTCCTATACAATACAAAGGGATGTGTGTTATTCAAGAATAAAAAAGGCTTAAATTTGCATGTAACCACATGTGTTTGTTTACATCAAATTACATGTATTGATAACATGGAATATACAAAAAAAGTAACACATACAAGGACACAAAGAGACTATTGACAATTACAATCTCCTACATGTATTTTTAACAAACACAGACAGATTTAGGCAGGTACATGCAAGAACAAAACATACATGTACTATCTATTCTGTGCCTCCACAGTCACATGTAGATTTTTTACAAACTAGATCTGACTACAACAATTTTAAATCTTGTAATATCTTACAACAAATTGTTTGGTTGTTTGATTGTGGTTTTACATTATTTCACTGATCTTACTGTGTGCGGAACCAATGGGTGAAGGAATCCACCCTTACTCGTTCCAAATAGAAAACAGATAACTCTTCTAGGTGAAAAACAAGATAGGCAGTCAAAGACTTGACGGTTACAAACAAGACACCATGTGACATTTACAAGACACAAATTATCTCAGAGGGCACACAAAGCTCCCGCCCACTCACCCACATTACGTCTTCAAAAAGGTATATTGCACAGAGACCGGTCAAAGGAAGCCTCCAATAATATACAAAAGCCGATTTTCTGTTCTCTGGCTGACTTATAATGAATATACCTAACTGGAGCTCATTAACTTACATCATCATATTTTGGAAATCCGCCAAGCTTGAGTTTAGAGAACACCAACTGGCCATTTACAGTCACCTCAAATGAGGCTGAAAACATAAACGGAACAAATTCATACATCTGGCAAAATTGATGTTATTAATTATAACTGTGGACAAAATCATTTGGATTTTACAGAATATATCTATATCCTCATTTACAATGCAATTGCTTTTTATACCACACTCCAGGTATTTACTTGGACACACTTTGTCAACCCCTCATTTAATCTGGTAGGTACTTAACCACCTATCGATAAGGAACCGGGTGGACGGGTCAACACATGTGGACAACTTTTTTCAGAGTACTGTAGCAAATGTTTAGTAGTATTTACCTCGTCCAGGATTACACTATTTTGGGGTATTTGTCTGACAATGAAGACAAAGGGTGTTCTAAAGGTAACCATGCAGTAAAAATATCAGAAATTTGCTCAAATGTTACTCCTTATATTCCGCAAAAGATGTTTAAACAGTCTCCCGCTATCTAGCCCCTATGCATGCGAGCTTAAGAAATCAGCGTGACCTTTGACAGTTTGAGTCGCTGGGTACAAATACAAGACTATCTGGCTATGCTTCAACATTTAATACAATTTTTCAGGTGAGTTTTAAGCAAATATGCTGGTTTGTAATTAAATTGTTCTGTCAGTTCAAGACACTTGTACAATTTTTGTATAAGTTCATCAAAACAAAATCTCTGTTTGCATGGCAAACGGAAAATCATTTCTGATAATCTATTGAGTGGCGCCGACCCACATGTAACCCGAATGACCGTTCGCCCCTTAAAGTTAAAGTATTCCCCATCTAGGGCTAAATGCAAGTATAGCACACTGCCCTTGCAAGAGAGACGTCGAATAAAGGCATTTTGATAACTTATCCACTATCAGTTTAACTGATTGAGTCAAATGTCTGTTTAATGTGGATGAAAACAATGCAGCAAAAGAAATCCCCATAGAGCGTGCAACTGAACAAACTTTCTTAACGGATGACACAATAACCTTATAAATCTCATTAATAATTAGAAAAAACTTTCAGTAGCCAAATTGAAAATAGATGAGCATGGCAAGCGGTCACAAATTATGGGAACCCTGATATCCATGTAACACAATATAATCTTTTGAGTAGTCAAAGCAACTTATACTTAGTAAAAAAATAGTAAAGGCTTCATAAAAATGTATTATTTGATTGGTGTTCAACGTCACTCAAGAGTATGTTAATTATATATTACCGAGCTGAGGCGTGGCCCTGCTAAAAGGCAGACTGTTTTGGTTTTGAATTTATCCTACTAAGCACAAGATTCACAGTTCTAAGAGGAAAACCCTATCACGGTTTACAGCTGCAATACACTGCTTAAAGTCACATACGCACACAAAATTAGGATTTTCCAATAGATTCCGTTTGCCCTGAGATTTGATATTTGTTAAAAATTAAAAACAGTCACGTTAAAATAAAATTATTCATTGGGTACAAAGCTTGTATGGCCCAGGAGAAATCAAGCGGTTATTCGAATTTAACGGAATGAGGGCTGGCCATATTTGCTCACAAAGACTTCAGCCGCAGCGAATTACCTTGTTTGTAACGAGCCAAAATTTTGACCCTTGTAAGGGGTGTGGCTAACATGGTTGACATCGGTAGCAGATTGACACATTTCCAATTAAACTTTCTGACAGAATTTTCATTTTTGTTGTAGCTTTTAAACTACTTTTACTATCCTTCAAATGTAGGGGTAGAATTAACTGAATATCACTAACTTTTACTTTTTGATGAAAATATATAATACAGAATATTTGGGTGCGTATGTGACTTTAAATAGGAGGTGAAATATCCTCAAACTATTATTTGGCGTTATTGTAACCTTATACTCACAGCTTCTGCCAACAGCACCAGTTATTTTGGCATCGGGTACATCCTGCAAAAGTTCTTCGCGGAGTTCCCGATACCGGGGTTCGTACCCTCAGGCGCCACTACAAAAAAATAACAGCATTTGGCGTTATAGGATACAATTAATTATTAACAATTATTAACTGAAATTGCAGGTGATATCCTCCGATATCAGATTCTCAAAAATATAAGAAAGAAACATTATGATATTTAGTTATTAGATATAAATAGGAGAGACACATGAACTTCTGCCATTACTGATTCACATCTATTTAAATGAGTTGTTAACGTCAACAACTCAAGATTTGGACTAAAATCTGATCTCAGATTAAATATAAATATGCTCGTTTGTTTGGTTGATATGGATTTTGTGCCGTATGGTACTTAAGGTGGTGCCAAACCGACCAAAAAATGTTTGTGTAAAATTAAAGGCCTGGTCTAGTTTAGTGCATTACACACTTATTTAGCTCACATATCATACACCAAAATCTTCCCCGTGTGCCATGCCATACAACTGATATAAACAACTATCCTAATCAAGCCATTTAGCTCATTATGAGAAAAACAATAGAATACACTGTTGTCAATAGAAAGTTTTAATAATACAGGAACCCTACTGGAAACTAGTGAAAAGCACTAAGTTTATACCTCTCCTAATAAATGTCAATGTTACATTTGTTACGTCCTGTCAAATGAAACAAAACGGTATTTTTCTATGAAATTTACCAATCAGAGTTATCTTTTAAGTGTAGGGTTTTATTAAAGGCTAGGTCAGTCTTGTTATGGCTCTATCATAAATCTTCATTCAGGCGCATCTACTTTAAGCACTGCTTGTAACACAAAAGTTACCAGATACTGTAGAAATGCCCATATAGCACCAAACTGTCATGTAAACAGATTATTGGTTGAATAGGCTAGCCAAAGGTGCACCCCAGGTGTATAGCCTTACACATGTTGAGATCAAGTAAGTCCCGGTAAAATGGCTGACCAATCTGTACAAATCAAACAAAATGACAACTAGAAGAGTCTACCTAATAAGTTTACAAAATAATTATTTAAAAACCAAAATAGTCTTCATTGTAGTCCAGAAATCAGAGAATCTTTTAATAGGTGTTTGAGCTCTAAAGGTTGTCAAGAATTTGACTCCTGCTGACAGCTGTGTGACCTAGTATTGTTTCACTGTGTATTACTTTCATTTATTAACAAACTCACTAACAAGTATGATATTTGAATTCAGTATTTCTTTAGGAAGATTTTGGTATGTGATATGTGAACTTAATAAGTGTGTAATGCACTCAACTGGACCCGGCTTTTAATTTGACACACACATTTTGGTCGGTTTTTTACTTATACATGTTAGATGTCGTGAGCACTCTGGCTCCACCACAGGACAGTATCAGGACAAATCAACAGTTTCTTTTATGTTTTACTTAAAGTCTTGGATTAATCGATCAATCGATTGATTGAATGGTTGGTGCTTAACGCCGTGCTCAAGGGTATTTCCCTTATTCTATGACGGCGCTGTACGTATTCCAACATTAAACAGCGATTCGCACACAACCCAAAAATGTGAGGTCACTGTTGGAAAGATAATGTTCCTCCAGTTCCCGCTAGTCTTGGACAATACGGTCTTCGGACAATTTGACTTAGACTGTACATAGCTAAACAATCTATACCAACATTCCAGAACTGAACAGTTTCATTTCAAACAACAGAAAGGTAAAGCAGTTATTATAAAAAGTGTCAATGATAAACTTATTTCATTCTCACCAGTATTCGACATGTACTTCTACAACCATCTTGATTTCTTAACTTTCCAACGCAGTGAGAGAGCAAAAACTCTTAGTCAATTTGATCTACGCTGAGAATCGTTGATACCGGTACAAATTTGCTGTGTCACGGTGATTTATATACATCGGTAGCTTCCATGTAAGAAACTGTGTTATACCGCGACAGAACATAATTCTAAAACTAATCAGATATTATGAACATATTTTACTTTCTACTTTCTTTTCAACTTGAATTCGGATTAAAGTGAGAACATTTTATAGGTCTTCGAATAAAAATATAAGCTATTTACGCACCGATTTTATTTGTTTTTAATGTAAATTCATCCGCAAAATCAAGGTCAATTGTTATTTAACCACCTGCCAAGCAACATTGACGTCACCACCACAGATGAAGCGTAAGTAAAAGTTTTGTTTGTTATTTACAGGTCACGCGTGACAGTAACGCCCAACCAGCACGAAGAAGTTAGTGAATGACAATACGCCACAGCAACAGAATGTTTTTTTTGTGTGTTTCGTTGCACATGGGTGCAGCCGCAAAAATATTTCGTTGGGATATCCCTCTTTACGATTGAAAACGAGGCAAAGGGAATTCCCTGAAAGAAAGTGTTTCCCAACTAGATTTCACAACATGCCACATTTATTACTATAACTTCCCCTTCTCTGATGCGTTGTAAAATTGAACAAGTGTACTTTGATGTAAGACAATAACTCGGAGGAGAATGTAAGTGGTTGTTATTTTTATAACACATCATAAGATACTTTTTTAGTTATTTCTGAATCTGAGCCACTCAAACTAAATGGCCGCTGTGAAAGGAATCTGGTTGAGCAGCTTAACCTAATCTAGTGCCAGAACTGAGAAGTAACTCTCCTATGATATTTAATAATTTTTTACATTTTATAGAAACGAGAGTGACAGTGTAAGACTGACTCTTAGGGGTACCGTTCGTAGCACTTTTAGAAAACAATATGGCCTTCGCAACTGAATAAACACACACTGTCTGTTGAGATTTATGTCATCTTCTATTTGAGCCCAAAATCGGTAGTCATCTCGTGCAAAAAGGTATTAAATTCCAACAAAATTCTCCGTTCTATAAAATTAAAAAAATATTAAATATTATAGGAGAGTTACTTCTGGCACTAAACATAATCATGATGAAGATGTATTTTGACGTTCTTGTTTGACTTTCCTCCTGATGATGACTTACTAAAGTCGAAAGTTCGAAATTTTTATTGACAACGTCAAAATATATCTCTTCTGAGTTTCTTAGCTGACTTAAGGTCTTGCTGGACCCCTATGTCGATTATGAGTGAAGTGTTTTTTCAAAGCCTGATGATAAATATGTAAATGTTTTGAAGATCAAATTATTATTTCTAAATTTATTACAAATTGATTACACGTTGACAGAGAAAAATGCTGTGCATTTTTCGAGGCCTATTTCTGGGAGTCCAACATCTATATCACCAAATAAATTAGTTTATGTAATAGAATAGACCTTGGACCAAAAAATGGTGCCTAATTTTTTTTAATTTTGTTTAGAACATTATCAGTAGAAGTTTTTGTCTATACAACCTTAGTAAAGCTTAAAAAAACGCAAAAACAATCTTTCAGAGCATATTTTTTAAAAATGTAGGACAAACTTATAAAATCTGAGGAACTTTTTTTTTAGCCCACACTGTGTTCTTTACAATGCAACAAATTTGATGTCCGTGAAGTTAGCACCTGTTTGCCTATACCCTATTCCCGATTCAAAATGTTTGGAATAGTCCATATTCATAATAGGGGGGAAAGTTCAACAACATTTTCTGCATTTTTGAATAGGGAATAAGGGCTGTTGAACCAGGTTAAAAAAAATTATAAGAATAACGGTTAACACATATGAATATAGAGCAACACCTGGGAGAATATCAATCCGGATATATTATCGAATAGGGTAATGAGCGTAATTCTCAAATTCACCGTTTAATTTAACAGTGAGGTAACACGGGCAGCGGCGTATAGAAAGTTGTCTGGTGCATCGGGAAAAGGATAATGATTCTTTTTGAATCAGGTAATATTATGCTAATAGGGTAACGGGTACCAGACATATGGTCTTACGTTGTTGAATCGGGTAACAATTATACGAAAAGGGTTACATGCGCCAGACACACTATAAAAAACAAATATGGATCAAAATAGACGCAAGACCTTTAGGTACAACAACATTTTATAATTCATTGAATTGGAAATAGGGTAATGAGTATTTTGGAATCGGGTAATGCTGGCGCGAATAGGGTAACGGGTAGTAAACATACTCAAACTAGTTCAAATAAAGTAAAAGATGGTAAAAGGCATACAGGGATAGCAAAACGACCATTGTGTGTTGAATCAGGAATAGGTTAATGTTCGTTGTTGAATCGGGTAATAAAGATACAAATAGGGTAACGTGTACCAGACATACTCTAACGAACTAATAAGAGATTAGAGCTGGATACAAAAGGTGCTAGTAGAACAAAATTTAACGATTCATCGAATTGGAAATATAGTGATGAGCATTGTTGAATCGGGTATTGCTGGTGTGAAAAGGGTAGGCTACAGGGTAAAAATAAGCACAAACTAGTTCAAATGTTTGAGAATATGGCACAAGACGTCCAGGTAAAACAAGACTTTCATTGTGCGTTAAATCAGGATTACTGTAGGGTCATGTGTGTTGTTGAATCAGGTAATAATCATACGAATAGGGTAACGTGTACCAGACACACTCAAACATTTAAATTGGAAGATATTCGGTACGAGAAATTGAGGCATAGATCTAAATTAGCAATTGCATGGAACCCAGAATATGGTAAAGCTCATATAATATGAATCGGGTAATAATGGTATGGATAGAGTAATGCCTGTCAGACATGATGCAACCAGGTAAAATGGGAGAGAATGATACATCTAGCAAGTACAAAATTGTCAAGTGGAACTCAACGGGAATCAGGAAGTGTGTATTGTTGAATAGGGTGACAATGATGTGAATAGGATTGAAGCTGCTCGATCATTGGCGGTGGGCAATTGACAAAGGTCGTCTCGTAGGGGCAATATTTGTAGACTTGCGAACGGTCTTTGATTTAGTCTCACACACCATTTTGTTTCGGAAACTTTAATGTTATAAGTGTTCTGAGGATTCTATATCCTTTTTTTAATCCTTGAAAACAGAAAACAAATGGTATCAATTGCAGGGGTTTCGAGTTCATCACGTGATGACCTTCCTTTGTTTGTTTGTTTGATTGGTGTTCAATGTTGTACTGAAAGGTATTTCATTTATATGACGACGGATTCTCCACTTCTTAATCTGCTCTACTCAGTACGGTGAAAAACCGGGAGAAAACTTCGTAAAAACCGCCCCCGCGATTGCCGAAGTCACCTAATGTGACTCACTCATATACCTCAGGTCCACTGGGAGACTTGAATCCGTGCGGTACATCGAAGGAGGATTTTCAGTCAGACACGCTAACTACTGAGCCAAGGCGCGGGCCCCCCTTCCTTTGCACATTGAAAATGAAATTGATATTTATGATGATGATTCAACATTTTATACAACTTCTGTTGATGTATATGATCTTGAATGTAAACTGTCTACAGATCTAATAAATTTATCAACGTGGTGTCACAAGAATCGTATGTTATTAAATGTCTCCAAAAAATAAAAGTTATATTTATAACCATACGCCAAAACGGCGCTACTTGCCAAAAGAAAATCTAGATTTGTATATAGGCAATGGAACACTAAAAAAATCTGAAAATGAAAAACGTCTAGGCGTGTTTATAAATAATAATAATAATAATAAACTTTTTATTTCAGACACGAGGTCCATAGAGAAAATACAAACGTCATGTGCATGTGATGTATCACATGGTTACAAATAACACAGGGTACA
>JAVFBZ010189708.1:0-14645 GCA_032466195.1 Katharina tunicata
TTTGTATCATTGGTATACATGTAATGGACTGTCAGATTGTGTTTGTATCATTGGTATACATGTAATGGACTGTCAGATTGTGTTTGTACCATTGGTATACATGTAATGGACTGTCAGATTCATAAATGAAATGCCTTTGAGACCAAATTCAATCCAATCATCAATTAAGCTCTATAGGATAACTGAAATACTTGAAAATCCTGAAAGATTAAAACTTAGAATTATGTCAAAATTTGACTTAAATGTCCTTCTAAAACACGCAAATTATATTTCACAATCCTAAAATGAGAGAATTCATAAGAAACAAAAAGTTGAGCATGGGTTGGTTTCTTCCTCGTATCCAAATCAGGGTAGTATTGTTGTTGTTTTTTTTACCTGCCACTTAACGACCTGGGTGGTGATGAGTTAGTGGACCAGGTGTTTCAGATTGGAGCTAAAGGTTCACCTGGATTAACAGGTGATCTTTAACAGCTTAACGAGAACTCATCCCCACTCAGGTGACCTATCTTAGCTGAACGCTGTCACTTTGACAGTACTACACCAACCAACACTTACCTCACCATTCAAAACATTTATCAAAAAATATATAACTTGTAGCTTACTACAGATGGTCTGGAGAATAATAAGTCAAAAGAACCAAAACTGAATAGCCAAGACTAAATGTAATACATACATGTCTCTTAAAGTTGTACTTGTGAGACATCCACTATGGTTTTAGGTTTGTAAATTAGCTATCCATACTGCACTAATCAACAAAAGAGTAATAATTTAGGTGAGTTAAATTCCCAATCCGCATGCCCTGAGGACAACCCTAAACTTATACACATTATATTATTTTGAACAATAATTCTTAAAAACTCTGCTAGCCAAAGTGGATATTTTTTACACTTAGAAGTCATTGTATTTTCAATGGTGATTTAATAATTCCATAGCAACAATTTACTATTTCGTTAGGGTTTACATGTAACACTTCCAAAATTATAATTAAAACAAAATGCATAAAAATATTGCCAGTATGTCACTAAGTATTAACAAATTTCCCAGTTGTTTCTTCAGTAGATAATTGAAATAATTAGTAGTGTTTTATTCTGGTATTTACTACAGGTGTTTGGACTTAGGTGAGAAGATTTACGCTAACGAGTTATCTCTAACACCTGTACATCCTTACCTACCTGTAAACCATGGTCACATGACAACAGGTAATAGACAGACTTAGAAAATGAAAACAAACTAAATTCCTAATTCATGCTGAAAGACCACCTTAGTGATTCTGGAACAATTTGACAGCCTTTGTTTAGTTCATCCTGGGTCAGATTTCTTGAAGGACAAAGAGACAGGCACAAATAATGAATAACCATTACAAAATTAGAGAATTAAAGTTCAAAATGGTGTTACATGTACTTGGCCATGTCACTCTATACACATGAGTTGATCATCATTTATGTGATTATTGCGGAGTTAAGGTCAGTTCACTTCTGGACCGAGTTGCCAAAATTGATAATATAGTAAAATGGACAAATTTTAAACCCAGAGAAAACCACACCCATTCTTACTGGTCATGTACCAGAGGCTTTTCCCAGACAAACAATTACATGTAAGATTATTTCAATCATATATATGCTAGAGTGTCAGCCCAATGAGTGAAGGACACAAAACGACACTGACAACAAAGAAATAACCCAATACATTGACAGGACAATAAACAGACAGCCCAACAAATCGGTTTCCTACTCAAAGAGCACTCGGATTAGAGGAATCTCCGGCCAAGTCACCTGCACTCTCATAAGATCAGGAGCAGGACAGCCGCGGGCAATCTAGAACGTATGTCCTTCTTTAGAACATTTGTACATGTAGCAGAAAATTCTATATAGGAAAAAAACTACCAACAAAATATAAAGTGAGACATGCCAGTTGTCCTTTAAATCAGTTTTAACACGAAAACAATGACAAAAATCACTAGAAAGTTACAAAAAGGTAAGTACTGTGAATAAAATGTTATCTCAAATACAATACACAAGGAACATTTAACAAATCTTTGATGTACATGTATTATATCTTAGTTCGAATACATTTATTAATTTATTTGATTGGTGTCTCACATTGTACTCATGAGTACTTCGCTTAAATGACAACTTTGTGTTGTCAGTGTATAGTGGAAAACTGGAAAGAAAACTCTGTAGCCTCGGGAAACCTCCCATACATACCTGGTCCACAGGTGGGAAGTTATATGTGTAAGGAAAAAGTCTATATACCAGCTAAAGATCAGGTGGGACAGAGTGCTATAGGTGTAATTCAGAGGTAATTAACTGATGTAAATAAGTCACCAGTATGGAGGTATATTGTTACAGAGTAAATTAAAGCACCCTTACTGATACCTCTGAACTTGAGCAGATAGATTTTGCAGTCAAAGGCTATCTCAGAAGACAAGAGTGTAAAATCTTTAAGTGTCCCCATCAAATCTCATCGCCATGAAATTGGACGTGTAAGCGATACTTTAAGGGAGACACCCTACTTGCATTTATCTTAGCCTCTCTGACAGTCTTAATACACTCCAAACAAATTGGCAATCTTAATTTATCAGACATCGTGCTTTCAAGGCCATGTGACATTGTCCTTCACTAATCCCATCATTATAAATGCTGTAATAAGGTTAATAATTTGGAACAAAATGTGTACTAATTAAACAATTATCATGGAAATCTTACTAGAAGTCAATTATATACATTAACATGTGATAAAAGACTTTTCAATATAATTGTGAAATAAAAAAATAAAAAAATGATTGATTGATTTTTCTTGCTGTGTTCAACGGTATTTCACTTTAACATGTGACGTTTTGCCAGCCCAATCGGCAAAGGAAACCACCCTCAACAATGCTGGTAACCAAGACGACAACGCAGTACTCAACACCACACAAATGAGCTTCTTTTCTTTTAAGAACGCGTAATTTTAATGGATTGAAGGACTGACAGATCTACAAAAATGTGACCAGCTAAATTAAGCCTCCATCATACTCCCAGTCAATGAATGATAACCGATCAATACAGATATATCCCACTATATCCTTCTTTTGCTCTGTTCCAAAACAAATTTAATTTTATTACATCAACATTTCTTAAAAGATGGTCAATAATTCTAAGCAATATAATCAAATACATTTTTTGTCAATTGGCATATTTAGGCAGCTACATACATAATACAAGCCTCCAGTCACACCAAATTGACCAAATAATTGATGATAGGGTACATGTATGCAGATCTAATATCAAATTAAACTTAAATTTGGCAAACCCGGACAGATGAGCGATAGGAAATTAGCATTGATGTACTACAAATATTTAATCTATTGACAGTGTTGAAATAAATGGATGTACAGACACTACAGAGGGACCTAAATGTATCAGGATGTAATGGAAGTGGAGCTAGAAGATATCTCAGATTCCCCAAATAAAGAGGGCGTGAGAAAGTTGCCTTGCATGACACCATATGCTCCCTTTACTATCTCATCACTGTCTATTCAAACTATTAATACTGCATTACCCCCCTGAGAACTGACTACATGATCTTAACCTTTCAACTTTGACCCCACAGACATGTGACATTTAACCTCCAGACCAACACTCTCCAGAAAAATAGGGAACCACTTTTAATCAGATTTAATTCACTATTAATAGTTAGACTGTACATGTTCTTCCATTACCTAAGAAAAGACATGATTTTTGTTGCTAGATTGATATGATTTTCTTCAATTTTATGCCATACTGCTATGTACAGGACTTAAAACCTGTTTCTGAGACAACCTTTTCAGAATGTATTGTAAAATTCCTATATTATTTGAAACTTGTAGGCCCCTACATTTACTTAAATTAAAAATATGATCTTGAAAAGTTACAAGTACATGCAAGTATTTTTATTTCTAGCTATTACTCTTAAATTCTGCTTACAAGACAAACAACTATATTTATCCAATACAGAAATATAACAAAGAAATTTTATTTAGTAGGGTAAATGGACATGTACGTAACTTGATTTTGTTTCTCAAGGAAACTTCATTAAAATGTAGCCTAATAATTAGACCTGGGAGTCTCCATAAACAATGGATAAAGAACACCTCTGGAACATATGTTTTCAATTTGTTTAATAGTGAAACTAATGAAGGACAAGGAGAACACTGCCTAATTATCTGTCTAATTAGGAGCATATTAACGCATCCTTCTCCTGGAAAAGAAAATGGACACTTGTTGATGTTGTTGTTAGCTCTGGGCTGGTTTTAATTCTACTGCTGTATTGACACAGATGTGCTCTGGAAGTTTAGATACACCACCCCTCTCTCTGAACAGCAGATAGCAATTTAAAACTCTCCCTAGCGACATGTAGGACATGTTGGTATCTACAGGCGATGGTTGGTCCAACATGAGACAAAGATACTAGCTAACGTCTGACACCCGGACACTGACGACTATGGCTTTACTTTCGCCCAGCACATCCCACAATCCATTGGTATTTCCTTTGTTTTCTACAAATCTATTGTTCTCGTAAAAATGTCTCCTGTAGTTTTCCCTCCAGTTTTTTTTTGTCAGAGATTGTCTTCCAGGTTTTCAAGAGGAAGACAAAAAACTGAAGGCATTCGTAAACCAATATGGAGCGTCTAAAAGGCACATCAGCAGGGGATTTCACCAAATATCTGTCACATTTCACTACACTCTAAACAACCAAATAATTTGGAATAAAAAACGGAGACTGGCAGTTCTTGATAATAAGCGATTTCTAATCTTCATTAAGCTTACGGAATGACCATATAAAAACCAAGAATATGTGTAGACATTTCAGTAATCCTTTTGATCTCATTTCATTGAATCAGCATTTAAGTTGTATTGATTACGATGAGACCTAAAAGTTGATGTTTTGCAAATTTTTTTATTAAAATGTTTTTAAAAATCTTGAGATACTTCTCAATAAATGTCAGAAACTTAAATCCCAGAAGATTTAAATGTGAGAGAAATTTACCATGAGACTAAAATGTGGGATACATGTCTGATAATACATGTATAAAAATGTGGTAGACTTATGAAATAAAATTAAATTGTGATACACATAAAGGGCATAAAGATTAAATTGTGAAAGACATGTCCCAGAAGATATAATTGTGGGAGACATGTCCCATAAGATAAAAAAGTGAAAGACATGTCTCATAAGATAAAAATGTTGGAGACATGTCCCATAAGAATAAAATGTTGGTGATGTAATAGATAAAATTAAAATGTGGGAGACATTTCCCATAAGACAGAAATGTGAGAGACATGTCCCATAAGATAAAAATGTTTGAGATGTAAAAGATAAAATTAAAATGAGGGAGACATGTCCCATAAGTTAAAAAAAGTGTGAGATGTATAAGATAAGATTAAAATGTGGGAGACATGTCCTATAGACAAAACTGTGAAAGACATGTCCCATAAGATTAAAATGTAGGAGACATGTCCCAGAAGACAAAAATGTGGGAGATGTAGAAGATAAGATTAAAATGTGGGAGACATGTTCCATAAGATATAAATGTGAAAGACATGTCCCATGAGACAAAAATGTGAAAGACATGTCCCTTAAGACAAAAATGCGGGAGACATATCCCATAAGATATAAATGTGCAAGACATGTCCCATAAGACAAAAATGTGAAAGACATGTCCCATAAGACAAAAATGTGAAAGACATGTCCCATAAGATAAAAATGTGAAAGACATGTCCTATAAGATTAAAATGTGGGAGACATGTCCCATAAGATTAAAATGTGGAACATATGCTTGAGATATGCCCCATACATGTTATATTTAAATGTGGGAGACATGATTACAATATGGGAGACATGATTACAATGTGGGAGACATGATTACAATGTGGGAGACATGATTACAATGTAGGAGACATGATTACAATATGGGAAACATGATTACAATGTGGGAGACATGATTACAATGTGAAAGACATGATTACAATGTCCTTGAGGTGAATTTGTGGTGATGTTTTAATCTAACATGTAACATGGACCATTTTATCACAATAGTCCAAGTACATGTGTAAGTCTATCCCACAACAAGACAAACTATTTGAAAATAATGATTTTTACAATTTGTGATCGTCTATGACTTAGTAAACCCCGAAAGTTGTTTGTTTTTATTTGTAGATACTATGAAATAGTCGTTGACATTAAATTTTTTTTTTTCTGTACTTTTTTGGAAAGCCTTAGTATTTATATCTGCTGCAGGGCTAATTGTACTTTGTGTTTTCTTCACAAACAGCACAATCAAATTCAATACATTTTATTGACTTAAACACATGAGTTAATTTTTTTAGCGCTATGTTTTTTTTAATAATATGATTTCAGTTCAAACAGCAAAATTTATAACACTAATTTAATTAAAATTAAAATTTATATATTAAACGATCAGTTAAAAGTAAAAAAAGTTCTAAAAATGAACTGGACAAAACATTGTATTAAACTCTAGAAATAAATAAAAAGAACATATTTGAATAAATTTATTTTAACAAAATACGCATTTCATAGACATGATTTTTCTGTTAAAAAAAGAAAGAAAAGATACCACACAAAAAAAACATAAAAATTATTGATAAAAAACCCCACTTTTATCCAATTTAATATGGTTTCCGATTTACATATGGTAATCTTTCACTAATGTGCTTAATGATATGCCGAATGACAAATAAACGGTGATGAAAGTGTGTGTGTGGTCGACGGTGACACTTCCTCATTTGCCATAATCTAAGGAGATATCTGGTTATAATTTGAAGAGACTAAAAAGGTCCTAATTAAACTGGTGGCACTTTGTGGTTAAGAAAATCTTCTTGAAAAAATATCATAAGTTTTTTCTTCCTTGGTTAAAAATTATAATGCATTAAACGTTATTCTTAATTGAAAGTTATAACACCATTTTGAAATTATAAATTTTAACATACATGCAAAATTCAGTCATCTTCCAGAATAAACTACATGTAAATAAGATCATAAATAATAAAAGATTAAACCCACAAAAATTTAATAAAAAAATTGTAACAAAAAAATTTAATAGAAAACTCTATATTTTTGCTCGGTGTCTGTAGCTTGATTTTAACTTTTGACAACTGTATTTTAGATGACTGGTGGATTTAATTGAGCCAAAACGCATAAGAATTGCACCTGACCAAATTATTCTTTTTCACGAAAGTGTTACGTAAACTAAATTTTTAAAAATATTTAATCATGAATAAACACAGGGCATTTATTTGACATGTAAACAGTTGAGTTGGATTTGATACAAATGATTTGAGTGAATGGTGACTGTGACCAAAAAGCCAACAAAAAATCAAGTCTTACTCTCTCCTTTTTACTTTATATGGAAAGGTCTTGTAACTCAGTTGATAATAAAATATATTTCTCACACATCCAGGATTTCTAGTACCAACGCTATTATCTCTAGCCTCCTACTGTTTTGACATCTCTGTATTAATCCAAACCAGTAAAGACAGTTTCTTAACAGATATAAGGCAGCCAAAGAGATTTTTAATTAAATGCGATATCTTAAAAAACAAAATTTCAATTCCTTGAATTTTCCTAAATGTAATTTAATTTTCAAAAACTTGGAGCGTCCAGGAAAATGTAAGAAATGCTGATAAAATGTTACTTAAGTTCAATCAAAAACTCATGCGATGTCACAATTAATAAAGATAGCCTTCATTTTATCAGTAAACTTCCAGATATTTAATTGAAGTTTACGAGGAGATAGTATTGTGACCAGCAACTCAGATAGGTCTAATAAGTACTCGTATGGCCTTAGAGAGTGCCCCCTGTAGGGCTGAGGTGTCAACATTAAGTTATCAGACATCTCAAGTACAACCTATTAGCAGCACTGTAGCGAAAAAAAGACATTGCTGTCTCATAATTGCTAAATTAACATGTCTCGTTAGTTATTTATGATAAATTATGATATTCTGTGAAAGCTGAACATAAAATCCTCCAAAGACACACCACAGCAGTCCAGTGATGTTGTTTATATAATATGTACCGGTACAGATATACATGTATAGCCAGAGACCCGGGTTCGAATCCCGGTGGAGGCAAGCAAAATTTCTTTCTCTACTTTTATACAAAAATATATATATATATGTATCATTTTAATATGATTAGTTTGCTATTATTTTTCACATTTAATAAGAATTATAGTTATCTAATTTTCTATGTATATCTTAACAAAGCTTTTGTTCTAAAGTTCAACGATTTACCACAGAAGTTCTAAAAAAATGTCACATGTGATCAATGGTAAATTATTTGCCCAGAGTTGACAGAGCAATTCAGACATTTTAGAGACCTCTTGTTTTATAGGCATATTTATAAACATCGAAACACTTTGAATAACATAAGATTTTATGGACGATAAATAAAATTGTATGTTATTCATTTTAGAGATGTTTAAAAAAATTTCGTCTTTTCACACTTTTTCTTTAGGGGACAGTTTCTCAAAGCGGTGATAGTTCTAAACCATTGTTAACAAATGTGTCACAGCAGTTAGTTGAATTGTCACAATAGTCATTCTTTGTGAGGAGACAGTATAAACCATGACTTATCTTTTGAACAAGCCAGCCCTGTATTAATTTATACATGTTGCCTTTTGGTCTGATCTTCGAAGTATAAATAAAGCTTATTATGTTATGTCATTCTTATTAATTAAGTAAAAAATATTAAGCAATTATTTGATTGACACAATGTATAACAACACCTTGCTTTATAAGATGAGGAAATTCACTAATACACATTGTCAAGAAAGATCAGACTTATCAGTTTAAAAACAGATCTTTTGTCAACCAGTTGTGATTATGTCCAGAATTTGAAGTTGATACAATGTGATTGCTACAATGAGATGATTTGCCACAGGAAATGTCACTAATTATAGAATGACACACCTCTAATTAAGCAAACGCCACATTACAGGTGTAACAAACATCAGGTAAACAGTCCAGATAAGAATAGATCACTGCCAGACTAGTTGGCCGTCAAAACTCCTTGTAACAAACAAAAAAGCAATCATAAATCAGGAAGCTGTGTTTATAACACAATTAGACAGAAGTGTGATGGAAACCATGATAAACCAAGGGACTCTCTATTTGTTTCGCTATTTGGCCTCTTTTATGTACAAAGAGACAAAGCGTACCGAGAACGACTTATTATCAGTATTGTTTGACAACAAATATGTGGTGAGAGAGATGTGGCCTTAATGCATAAACCAACCGGCTTCTACTTTAATATTAAAATTTTAGAATTTAAAAAGTCTGATTTATCTTTTGAAGACAGTTTAGTTTAAATAATTTTATTTCAGTTTGGGACAGCTTTTAAACTAGCCAAGGGAATGTTAGATCCTAAACAACATTGTACAGTAGCAACAATTTGTTATATACCAATCAATGTTAAATAATTTGATCTAAAATGCCTTTTTTGGGATTGTTTGCCAAACAGACTATATCTTTAAAAACATCAGGTGAAAATCCAGGTGATTATTAAATCATATCTACACATTGACGCCAAGCTAAAAACAAAAAGTTTTGACCTTCTATTGAAGAATATAACAAAGCTGGAACCCCCACCCACAAAGCTACCCACAGAGGGTGCCTTTAGGGGTAGCACCGTTCACCCTATGGCACCATAATGACACCAAACTAGTCTATTATCAACCAATGAAATCAGTTATAAATGTTATAGGTCAGAGCACTTCAATGTCTAACCAGAATACAGAATCACATGTACTGTCCATGAGCTAATCTCATCATCCTCTAAACTAGTCTATTATCAACCAATGAAATCAGTTATAACTGTCATATGTCAGAGCACTTCCATGTCTAACCAGAATACAGAATCACATGTACTGTCCATGAGCTAATCCCATCATCACCAACTTATTGCAAGGAACATGGGTTAAAGCAAAACACTTAAAAGGCAATTTTTAGGAAACTTTGTAAGGATAACAATATCTTTATTTAATGGACACAACCTTTCTATCTCATTCCAGATATCTTTTCCAAGCACATAGGCATTATACTTACAAACAATCTCTGGTATTAGATTGAACGTTACGTGCATGTCCAATAAAGTCTTTTTTTGCGGTATAGTTATCTGACTTCTTAAGTCCACCCGAAGGAGACACACCTGGGAGGATTATAGAATTCTCTGTGTTTGGTCACCTCAGACAACTGTAAGAATATTGTTTGTTTTATTTGTCTTTCAATTACACTTAAGGGCATTTTATTGTTATAAAGACTTTCCGTTATCATTGTTTGGTAAAAACGTAAAAGTAATTAAAAATTTGAAGGAAGCAACTTATAATTGAAATAACAACAAAACTAGAAGGTCACTCATCAAGCTAACAAAGCCTGAACTCCAAAAATGACCGTAATAGGGAGTCACAAGAATGACACTAAGTACTAGTGTGTATTTACTGACTGTTAACATAAGGTTTAACCAATCAGATCAGTTAAATGGTTATTTGTCAGCATAGTGTTAGCCAGAGGGGTGTCCTGGAATCCATTTGAGACACCCTATTTCAGTCAAATTTAACATGGAAGAGATAGGAAAAATGTTAAATGAGACACCCTGTTTCTGTGAAAATAGTGACTTGAGACACCCTGTTTTTGATTTCTGGCTAACACTATGTTTGTCAGAGCAAGTCATTGCGAACCAGAATACATTTTTGCATTTTGTACACAGGTTATTACCTTTGTTATCTACTTATTAGAAAGTGCCAGTAACTAAGATAAAGATACAAAGTCATCATGTTAACAGTAATGACACAGGTAATTCCCGAAACCAAGTCTAGTCTGATAGTATACCGGTACTTGTCCAATGCAGATTATGGGCATTGGCTGATTTGGTGTTTTAAGCATTACAAACAGGGTTAGGCCTAGAGCCCGCAAAAATGCTTTTGAAACAATATAATGCTTGAATAAATTTCAATTCAACTTAATTTTGACAATTAATCGTCTTGCAGTGATTTCTTTGCAGCTTGTTTTGACATCTTTTAATAGTGTAAAATATTACACTATTTTTTAATATGTAAAGGAAATAAAAGAAGTAATGTAATTTCATTGGATAATTCAGAGAGCCCTAAGCTCAGAGAGCCCCAGGGCATATGAAATACCCGCCTAACAATCTGCACATTTATATCGATGCGGAGTAAATAAATCAGAAGTTGTCATCCGTAAAGCTTCCAGTAACATTTAGTATAATAACTTATTTATGCAGGTAAAAAAAGATATTTCACACTTGATTTAATCATGTTTGCAGTCGCACATAAAACTAATTAGTCATGCTTTAATTGACTCTTCTGCTGATCATAACGAATGAATTAACTATGCAGAAATAAGAGCAAAAAATAAAATCAGGACAAAAACAACAATTAACTAATTTTATTGCCAATATATCAGAGCTGTCTTTCACACGGAGTTTTACAAATGAAAAAAAAAGGAAATCCCTTACAGGTATTTTAAAGTGTTAACACAAGTCATTTCTTATGGATATCAACTTCTGGTTTATTGAGAGACAATGTTTCGATCTAGATACTAGAACACCGTTTTCAAGTCAAGCTCATTTTAAAGTGTGTTTATGAAAATCAAAAGACAATAAATTACATATTGTTAATGTGAGCTTTGTTATTATTGTTTCTGTGTGTGTGTGCGGTTTTGTTCGTGTGTGTGTGAGATGGGAGGAGGGAAGGAGACAGAGCAGCTGGCTTTTTTATTATTACTTACTTGATGCACTCAACATGTACAATGTTGCGACTTCTCAAATTTTGCTTCAATTTTTTATGAATTGATTCTGGACATATCAAACTTGACCATGATCATACTATAGGAAAATATTATATGTAGTGCATCAATAATTACAGGTATACCAGGGATCTACCTACATGTATACATGGTCCCACTGTGTCCGTCAGAAGGACTCGTAAAAAAATAAATGACCACTCATTGACCAATTGCTCCAATATACCAGTATCAAATGATTTATCACTAAAATGTAATTTCATTAACAAATTGTCCTCATCTCTGCATTGTACATACATGTTGTAAATTAATACAAAAAATCAGCTGTTGCCCGGAAATCGTTACAATCTTCAGCTTTATCATTATCAAAGACCTTGCTCATCCTAAATTTAAAAAAAATCAAATAAGGACTGTGGATAAATTTTCCTGGATAGAACACTGAATACTAAATATACTATCAGCAGTAATATGTTTATTAGGAGTTGAATGTCATATAACATAATTTTGTGTAGCAAAACATTTAAATACATGGTTTCTTCAACTAGAACGTTACTTCACCTTAGCATTGTCTCCCATGTTAGGAGTTTAAACCAACTAAGAAATAGCTTATTATTGGTTTACATCTAACATGCATAACACCTTGTGATGTTCAATTTTTTGGGGGTAAATATGTTAAACAGCTTTAATCGGATCCTTGAGAACAGTCTAAGGAAGTATCTTCTTTAATAAACCCTGTCATAGCAATAATAAATTTTTATTTCTTTAATAAACACTGTCTTTAGTTATGTTACTAGGATACTAACGTTGTTATAATATTAGCAGTCAAAGCTAATTATTAACGTTGTTCTTTAACAAGTAAAAAAGTATATTTAGTTGAGATTTTGAATCATTGCTTAAAAACGGTCTTAGCATCTAGGCCGAAACGTTGCGCCTAAAATATACCAGAAATTGAATATCCATAATATGTTATGTTATTCTAAGTCTTAGGAAGTAGACGGAAATAATAACATCTATGTCAGAAGTTGCGATCCATACAATTACGTGATTGTTATCATGCAATTGCAACAGTTTAATTTTTAAACACTGCTTTTTGATTGGACATCGTCTGCAGATATGATATAAATCAGGTCTGTAAAAAGCAGATATTCAATTACTGAGGGCTGATTCTGATTGGCACAGTGTTAGCCAGAGGGGTGTCTCGATGTCTTTGAGACACCCTACAAGCCAGTTGAGACACCCTTTTTTCCATCACATTTTACATAGGCAAGATACAGAAAATGTCAAATGCGACACCCTGCTTTAGTGAAAATAGTGATTTGAGACACCCTGCTTTGATTTCTGACTAATGGTATGCTGATTGGATATACCTTGAGTCTTCATCCCATCTATTGGAATCCTGTCTGCTAATATGAGATGTTATAATTGAATCAGGCCTTCGTTATGTAACCAATGAAATATCAGAGTAAAGCATAGAGTAGGCATATTGATAGCCCTCCGCAAAACAGGACACTTGATAGCTCAGAAATCATAGGGTGACTAGGGACACTTTGACATCAGGTTCAGTCCTATCAATTTAACTAATGACATCCCAATTAAAGATAATTACCTGAGCTTAACGAGGAAAGATAACAAATTAGTATCAGGTTACTTCCAGGTAACAATGTGGGCTATCAACACAGCTTTTGTTTGCAGATTGAATTAAATTTCCCAGTGGAGGTTATCAGATCTAGGATTCTCCGGAACTTGAGGGGAAAATAAAAATGAAATACTGGAATGTTAACCTTTCTATAATGAATAACATTAACATTATTAACTGTATATTATTATGTAAAATAATGACAAGCCAAGTTATTTTCGCGGGACGAGAAAAATTACATGAAATATCAGAATATTTTCCTCTCTTAAATGAAAGATAATAATTGATGGTGTGTTATGAAATTATGACAGTTTTTTCATTTAAACTCTAACCTCCAAGTGTCATTTAAGAGAATTATCATGAAATTATTTTATTGTAAATATGTCCAGTGTGTTTCACTTATTTAACTGCAGCACACTTAACAGTTCAGGATCGCTTTGAAGTTTCACAACGGTACAATTTGACAGGTCAAGGTTTGACAGAGTTTCTCCAATTCTATAAAACATGAATAATACACTCTGTTCTACTGCCTTTAGTCAGACGGTCTACCGTATCCAAGACAAAAATATAATCACCTGACCATCACAATAAATGAAAGTATTTTATAAAATATAGTATTCTTAAGTTGAGGTGAAATTTTAAACAAAACATTGAAGAGCTCATTTTTTTTATATACATATTGAAATAATGGTATTTAATTGAGGTGAAATAAAAGTAAAATACGCACTCAAAAGTTCTGAATTTTGCACTATCACATAATCTCATGACAAATTGATATTTTTCTCAAGAAGTACAAGTTAGAGGCTTTCCAATAATTCCAACATCAAATTTGTAGGTTGAAGGAATGTTTTAAAATAACTAAAAAACTAAAAACTGAATTTTCTGTCAGAATATTATTATGTGGGTGTGTAGATCAGCTGTCATAACTGAGCCACCCTAAGATGTACGTACCGGTAGCCCCCTCTCCAACCCACTATTCAAAATCTTAACTCATTCCATATACGGTCATGAACCTGGCGAGATCAAAAGCTTTACTTGAGGCATACAGGGAAAAATGGCCGGCCTTCCTTACCCTGAATTTGAATTATTGCATGATTTCTCCTGGCTATTACTAGCCTTGAACAAACTTAATAATTTTTATTTCAAAGTAATTGTTTTAGTTTATGCACAAACTTCAAAGTTGGTTGAAATCAAGGCAATCAGAATTTGTT
>JAVFBZ010189719.1:0-14644 GCA_032466195.1 Katharina tunicata
GGATTATCTTTTCTGGCATAATGACTGGCTCTGCATGTAAACTGCTGAATGTGAGCTTTTATTTGCTCTTTCTTCTCTGTTTATTCGTTTTCCACCACGGTTTTCAGGTCTAGGGTTGCCATTCACAGCCCAATACTGTGCAATTCGCAACACTCTGTCCTCCGATACAGTAAATATCGAACAGAAGGTTTTTTGCACACCTGTATCTGAACTACACTATCTTTTCTGTTTACGATGTAGTCAATAGTAAGGCCTTTCTTTTTCTGTCTCCTATCATCTGACACACGAGCTCTATCTGCATTTCGGATTTTCATTCGCGCCAACAGAGCGGCATCCTGTTTGACATTGTCATTGTTTTCATACAAAGTGCTGTATAAATGTGTGATATCCAATGGTGTAAGGAGTACAGCCTACAAAAAGCAAAATCTGTAATATAGTATGTACACAGTAATTTACGTTTCCAATTTTGAAGTTTTTAAAACATTTTTTTTACTTATATTAGTTATATATTTAGTTATATAAAAATTTACATTCGTATTATATTTATAAAAAAATGGTATTTAGCTGGATTATATTTTATTTATATAACTATGTATTAATATATTTTGTAAATATACTTTAGGATATATTTAAATATAATTATATTCATTCATTCACTTTATTTTGGCTCTATTTCTCTACCGTCATTCACATGCCCCGATGTGTATTTTATTTATTTATATTTACACAAATTGGTTTCTTTTATGTCATATGTCTACCTTTAATTACCAACAGTTTTAAGGTGACGATACGCTTTGACACAGTTTTTCTAACATTTGGTACTGGTTTTATTTATTCTACATCACGTAACTGTTAAAATAAACGCTGACTCACATATGTGTGTTTAAAATATACATAATCACAACCGAACACCTATAAGGCCACGAAAACTGCACACCTAATGATTTTGTTCATAGTAAACATGTAAAGCGTTCTAAAGTAAAGTTACCTTGCAAACACTGGGCACGTCATGGCTACATGCTATGGATGGTATTTTTCCTACTCCCGCTTTCTCGCTTTCTTCTCCTTTTGTCTGTTAGTTTCTTGTCTCCTTTTTCTGCGTTGTTTTGGGGAAAGAACAACTGGTTCGTCGAGGCTATCGAAACTTTCTGTCGTAGCCATCTTGTACAGTGTATCCGAGGCAGCCGTCTGAATGCGCATGTGCAATGTAGCAAATTACGATCTTTCATTGGTCAGGAAAATACTGCGTTTTGCTTCGAAACATTCCATTCACATACCGCGGTTTGAAACGAAGTCGAAAGTTAGCCAACCTGAAAAGATGGCTTATACCGCTGTTTGCTCCAAATCGTAGTATACAGCTAACGTGACACTATATTTGTGGGTTATTTATGGTGATGGCTCAATTTTCGTAAATATGGCGTATACCGCGTTTTGCAAACAAACCCCTCATATATAGATTTTGTCGTGTACCCTACGGTGTTATATCGAGTCCCTTTCTACTAGCAGCTACAATATCTCATCACTTATAGCAGGTGGGATCGGAAATAGCAACTAAAATTGAACAAAATACCTATGTAGACAATGTTATAACTGGCTGTGACAACGTGTTAGAGGCACAATAATTCTACAGAAAAGTAAAGAAATATTTCAACAGGCTTCAATGAATTTCAGAGACTGGGCTCTCAATTCAAACCATCTGAAAACGGTAATTCCAGAGAATGACCAAGATATGCGTTACCAACTGAATGTTCTCGATATTCGATGGAAATTATCACTTGATGTTTTTGTAGTTCCAGTTTCTCTTCCAGTGACGAGATCCTTCACCAAAAGAACAGTGTTGAAGTACATTGCGTCCATCTTCGATCCTCATTGATTCTTCGTTCCTGCAACATTAGCTGGGTACGTATTTTTACAACAACTATGGGTGGAGAAACTTTACTTTTGTACAACAGACAATGCAGCTGACTATTGAACAATTAGGTAGTTGGTGGTTTGGTCCTGAATGGCTAAATTTGAATCCAGAGAAATGACCAACATGGAATATGCCTCCAATTACATCCCTTGATCAACAATCTTTTGAAAGAGAACTGAAAAAGAAAGCGATATTTGAAACAAAACTTGTGTCTCAGACGGGCTTCTCCGCTGTTAAAAATCAATTTGGAATTCAAGCTCAAAATTTGTCAACGTTGACAAGACTTCTACGAGTGACTGATTGGTGTCTTAGGTTTATCAACAATTTAAGAACAGGAAAGCACAGATTAGGTTCACTCCACACAAATGAATTTTCAAATGCCAAATATTTGTGGATTAAATCAGTTCAACCCACTTTTCTGATGTATTTCAGGCAATAAGAAAACAACATAGAAATGAACTAAATTACAATTTAGGAATTGTAGAAGATAATAACAACTTACTTATATTTCGGGGCAGATTACAGAATACTGTATTACCACAAGCAGCCAAATACCCACTGTTACTTCCTAAAACTGATTCATTCACGAAGTTAGTAATTGAAAGTGTCCACGAATCAATTCTTCACTCAGGGGTATCTCAACCTTTATCTCACTTACGCCAAAAATTTTGGATTCTCCAAGGTCGGTCTTTCGTTAAACATGTTCTACGAAAGTGTGACGTAAAGCTGAATATGGCCCGTACAGACCTCCACCTATGCCCCCACTTCCAAAGCACAGAGTAACTCAATCAGCACCGTTTACCTTCACAGGATTGGATAATCTAGGTCCCTTGTACGTAAAAGACAATGGTATGGGTATGATTATTTACATGCAAGGCTGTCAGGGACGTACATCTAGAACTCATACCAGACATGACAACTGATCAATTTCTTATGTGTTTTAGAAGATTTTTGGTTCAACGTGGAAAACATGAGCAAATTTTGTCCGACAATGCACCCCAGTTTAAACTTGCCAAAGCTGTGATTGATACTTTGTGGAAAAAATTTACTTTGAATCCTGACGTGAAAAACTACATAACTAATTATGGTATTGAATGGAAGTTCATTACAGAGCTCGCCCCATGGATGGGAGGGTTTTATGAAAGGCTTGTCGGAGTACTCAAAAGATGTGTGAGAAAATGACTTGGAAAAAGTTTAATTACGACTGTACAACTACAAACACTCTTAAACGAAATAGTTGCCCATTGTCGATGATGACGTAAATTCTAGTGCCACTATTACTCCATCCGACTTCCTTACACTTAACCCATTAACCGGACTACCGTCAACAGAGAAAGACGCCGATCCAGACTTCCGCTCAGCAGATTAACTGATATAACTTTGGAAAGCAGGACATAGACAGTTAGATACATTTTGGAATAGTTGGAGAACTGACTATTTAAATAGCCTTCGAGATAGACCATAAACTAACCTCAAATGTAACAGGATTCAACATACTACATCTGATATCAAGGAAGGAGACATAGTACTTATTAAGAATAACTTACCCCGAGCAGCGTAGAAAGTAGCGAAGGTGACGTCAAGAATTATTAGTAAGGACAAACAAATCCGTTCTGGTTTCTACCGGAAAATTAATTGGTCGACCAATCAAACTAATGTATCCAATAGAGTGCCCCAACCAGATGGATCACGCTTTACAATCCAAACCCCGATTACAGCCAACTGAATTTGATGTTAGAACACAATGCAAAGCTGTCATCAAAGCTAGACAACTCATTGCTTCCCAGTTAGAATAAACTGTTTCTGTGGTTGGAGTGTCGTGAAAGATTCACGAGGTTGTTTATAATGGACTGTGAATGTAACTTTCGTAATGAAACAGGCTATGATTCCAAGGACTACTTCATTGAAATTGATTATAGTACAAATAACTTTGACTTGACTTTTCTAACTTTAATAACTATTATGTTCATTATATATTAATGGTAAATTAGAACACTCTTTGTTTTAATTCATTTTCGTGTAAAAATGTTTTTTGAAACTAAAAATTGCTATATTATTTAACGATTAGTCTGGTCTATTGGCTATATTATAAGCTTAACTTTAACATTGGACACTCTTCAACTAGGCTTGCTATCTCTGAATACAACATATAGAGAACTGTGGAGACTTGTCAAACTGGTTTTGGAGATAGCATACAGGAACTTCAATTGAAACTATGGACATGCAGCCAGCTCTGATTTTTTGTCCTTATCCTGTGTGTTGCTTCTAAACTCATACAGTGCTTGTTTTCTGATTTATCTCCTGATCATTTTTCCTGATTTGTATGCAGTGACTTTTCTTCCATATTTACTGTGTGAATTTTACATTAAATATACTTTGGAACTTTCAACTTTGTTACGCCTTACTCTTCAATGTAGACCGCTCTCACTACACTCTCACCCAGCTGTCCTGCTTAGTTGTTTATAGCTAAACTATAACTATATTGGTAAAAAGTTTTTATCTATACTATTCTGTGTTAATTGTATGAAGAAAACAGGGCACAAGATAAGTAATGTACAGTATGCTTTATGTAATTCATTCATAACAAAACATTAACTGTGTTCCTGTACTTTTCAATGTCTAGTTTTTAGTTCGCATATTTGCTGTGTTTGATAAGGCTAGAATCAAGACGAAATAGAAAAGGGAATAAGTTTGAAATCGATATAATGGTTGCTATTTGTTTTTGATTCATCCAAGTATGAAAGTTTTTCAATATTGAACTTGAGTAAATTTGCAAGTCGTATTTTCAATGATGACAACCATAGAATCGTCGTAATTCTAAAGCGTTATTGTGTATTACAGACACGCCGGAAAGATTGGTTGGTACATTTATTTTCAGCATTTCCTTGTGATTTGATGGATTTTCGCCTGTGATGTCATAGATAATAACAGCTCTCAGAAAGATTGACACCTGCTGGAAAAGAACTCACATAACGGATTAGCAGGAGAAGTTAAAAAGTTCAGATATCACAAGGGCAACTTCCAGATCTGCAAAGAAAGCTATACACTCTTCAGAAAAAAAGGTATGATCGTCTCCACCTCAAGGTATTCAAACAACACAAGAGAGACCTCAGTCAGATGATGGAATTAGACGGTGTACATCACGAGTTTGCCTGTCCGTCTGTTCCACTCGTGACATTTGTTATGTTAGCCCAAGTTGGTTTGCAAAGACAAAGTACACAACAAATTCGCTTGACTTTGTGTCTTATTCCGTCAGTTCTAGCTGTATGCTAATATACACACAAATATAATATTTGATATATTAATGTTAATTTGACATCATAGCAAAATACTCTTCGAGGCGTAAGACGGTAGTATATAAACCAGATAGGATAAGGTAAGAACACTATTTATTAGTTTGACTAACTTTGGTTGTAATTTTAAGAGTTTTTGTTTAAATAAGTAAGTACTATTAAACAAATAAATTATTTTATTACTTAAGTGTAGGTGAAATATTAGAATTACTTTCTGTAAAAAAAGTAATGCACCACGAGTCATGCTCTTCTTTACAGTAGTAAAGTTATTTCAGTTAGTAAAAACAAAAACCTGGCACTCGACTTTCTTGAGATAACATATGTTGATGAAATTTTCATCAGTTCATTCAGAGAATATAGCAGTCGTCACTTCCTTCAGATTAGGTCACATATAACCATTAACGTTGAAGGGAACGCGGGCTAAGGACCTTGATTTATTCGCAGCACATCTAAGCTTCTCGGTCAGACTGGCTATAACATACATTCGGCTGCTAAGCCGTTCCTATTCCGGTTAATATGACAACTGTTTTAATGTTTATTTTATTTCCGATGTTAGACGAACAGGACATGATGTCCCGATTACAGATCATTGGAGGAAACTATTAAAGTAGAGCCGAGAAAAGCCATGGCCTTCCTTCCGTGGGTAGCTCTCAGACCAACCCACGTACAGTTAGAGCGAGTGTTTGAACTCACGAACTAAGAGGTATCTGTGGAGCAGAAGCATAGGCTTTAGAAGTGTGCGCTCTAGATCCCACCGCCACTAACAATATCGCACAACAGTCCCTTTAACACGAAATATATAATTGAGATTGAGATCTTTCAAATTTAACCTTTGACATTTATAATACAAGCGCTGCCATTTTACTCCCTTATCAACGCTTACTAACGCAGAGACAGCACATATATGACCCTCAATGGTCAGACTTAGACATGTGCACTTTAAAAAAAGTAATTTCCTTCTTTTAATGAAAGCATTCCACAGTTTCCCATTTAATTGGCATGGTTGTTGAATTCGTTCTTCCAAAACAACATGCAGGGTGATGCATCACTTAATAATATTTTAATATAAATATTTGATGATAGAAACCATACGCTGACGATTAACCTATTAACTTGATTCACATTGACGACCATACATGTCTTTGTTTTAGAAATGCCCCTGTTTTACACAAGATATATATGCCAGGAGCTAATTTAGGTGGGAATATCAGTGGCTTCAATAGTTTATGCGGCGATATACATTCATAGAACGAGTGAATGCTCAATCGTATCAGTTACTTATTTTAATGTTGCATTATATATGTTTCAATATGAGGAAATATGTTTTATTCTTGTATATCTGTACAATACACATAATAACAATACAATAACATTCCCCTTTTGACATTATTTTTCTATCTATTGTGTCGGACCAATAGCAAGTCTTAAAGATAATCGGAATGGTGTTATATAATCAAAGTCTATTCCTGTAGTTGGTAACGCTAATGGCCACGCCTATCTGATACCTCATCAGATCGTATATATAACACGTCTAATGCAGACTGCTAAACTTCCTCGGGGAAGGGAAGTAAGTCTGTAGCTGAGCCTATGGATTACTGTCTATGTCATTACTTAATGGAGGCCTTCAGAGGGCTATACATCTAATTGAAAATAGAGGATAAAAGTGGATTACTAGAAGGTCACGAAGTGAACAGCGTCCGGACTAGACGACACCTCTCTACCGGCCACCATATGTTGATTATAGTCGAGCGTCAACAACAGGTGACAGGATCCCTAGGGGCATATGCCAGATCCGTCAACTATTAATAATAGCTAAGTTTTTTTCCAGACAAACCTTTTAGTGATGAAGGTCGGCAAATACTATTCTGGTATCTTGCCTCACCCTGTTGACCAGGAAGAGAGTTGCAGTGAGAGACCGTTGTGGAAATCTATATTCAATTTTCATAGCCTCTTTATTGATAAGCCAAACTAGTTTTCATCACGGAAACATAAAGAGCAGAAATCACTGCTAACTGACGTCATACCTATGGGAATGCAATTCGGCATTTCAGCTAAGATGTGGCGAGAATATTTATTTCAATGGAAATCATTATGTTTTTTATTTATTTATTTGTTAAAATTACTGACATCAACATAAAAATACCGAAAATTATTAACCTGATTTGTACTGGTGGAAGACTTGAATAAGTATTAAAACTTGAACTTTCAAATACTTTTCGAGTGGGTTAGGAGAAAAACATGGGCTCGATGGTGCCCCAAATATTTCAACTATAATCTATAAGTATATTGCAGACACTGTATTGCACACCCATGCGCTGAAGGCATCTGATGAAAACATTTCCAACCAAACTTTTACCAAGGTAATTATGTAGAAAGGTCGCCTAACATTGCTGATGTCGACAAAGAAACCAATATGTCTTTGTGGAACATGTTTCTTTGTCGGTCTGAAACTCGTGTTTTTGTTAATATATTATCTCGGCACAACAGTAATAACAGTTGATATCGGTGCATCTACCTTTGGTGAATAAGCATTCATTTACTATAACATTATAGCATTAGTCATTTCGTTCCAAAAACGTCCTGTTGGGATTTTCAAATCATAGGGACTTAATCTAGTACAGAATTAAAGACGACGATGTAGATGCAGGCGCAGAATGGACACCTGTATTTTGCTAACACAACTACGTAAAAGGAAATCGGAAATGCTCGGCAAGTTCCCTAAAATGCAAACGTTGCCTTTTAAGGTAATACTTGCAACATCTTTACTTTGAAGAAATTTGAAAGAATGGCACTTCAAGTACATGTAGTTGATAAACGCTCTTGAGCCAGCCTTTACTTACATATACACACCCTTTTGTTACCGCCGCTGATACATTAGAACAGGCTTGCCGGGGATGGCCACGGGAGAGAGCACTTCAAAGGAAACAAGAAGATAGAGACATATATATCCCTGCCGATCATTGTATCAACCTTGTGGAAAACTTGAAACAGAAATGTATCATTAACTTTGTATCTCAATCAATTCCAAAAAGCGAAAGGAAATAAATAGTACAACTATATGTTCTATATGTGTTCCACATTTGATGAGAACAAGGGTAACATCATCTATGTCAAATCTTTTAAACTTTTCCTGTGAGGTTATATCCAAAACAACCGTTGCATGTACCCGGAACTGGAATGATCCTCGTGAATTTTTTTCTCCACATGACATGACTTACAGGCCCTACAGCTGTCGGATTTTCGCCGTACTGGATGCTATTTTAGTCCCGTTTAACATACAATTTTACTTTTAAATTCAATACAACTACTTCTCACATTCAATACAAATAATATAAGTAAAACAAAAATAGATTTCTTTAACTATACTTTTTATAGTAGCCAAATTTGCAGTGAGTTTAAATTAGTATCAACAATTATTACCATGTATAATTTCAGCTCGATAGCTGTATTACAAAATAATTTAACTTAGTTCGTTTTTGTAAAGTATATGTTGTGTTGTTATTATGTCATCGTTGATAACAGTTCTTCATCGATATAGCGTGGTAGAACTGTACGGAAGCCCCTGGACAAGCAAACATTCAATATACCATATACTACTCCACATTTGATAGAGAAATTAGGTGTTTTGACCAACTACTAATAATCAGGCAGATTAGGTCCATATATATACAAAAGCGCCACTTTTTCAGTACATTTTGAATAGGAACAACTTCCGGCCGACACAATGGATTTTCAAAATGGCCACCATATAAAACATGCTATTATCTGTCAATCAAATTCCTTGTTTTGATTGGTCAATTTACAGGGGGTGAGGGGATACAAACCAGTACAGCCTGCAATATTTATCAACTAGCGGGCAAATAAAAAAAGAAACATGGCCAAAATAAAAAAAAATCAACCTTTAGTTGTCAAGGCCATAGCTTACACATAAATTCTTCACAACCACTATATTTAAAGGACGGTAAGATATCGGAAACATTAGTTGTGGTAGATTTTTCTTAGATTGTTTTACATGTCATTGGAATCTGACAGCGTTGTCATGACTGATTCAAACGCAGAATTGGCAAGGATATAGTTTTTTCGAGTTTAATAAAAAAAATTAACTCAGACAAGGAGGCTTGACGCAAAATAAACTTGTCACTGGGTGCTATTTAGCGCTTTACTTCCTGTTTTGATACGCACAGTCGATGAAGTGGTAATTTGCTAGCGAAGTGCCATGGCCTGGCTAGACCAAACCAAGAGGTGAACATCTGGGTTGTCCTAAAGGGTGGCAGTCATTTACCATATTGCGTCAATTTGGTGTTGTGAAAAATTGGACATAGAATAGTGTTTGTGACTCCCTGTCTTCCACCGCTTTATAGGATGTGACGGTACGTAACCATTTGCTGAAAGAGGAAATAAGTCAGCATGATAGGCGTGGGATTCCTTCGAAGATTCGATAAAGCCTATGGATGGAAGAACACCTCCTATATCCTCACGCTCGTTACAGGTATGAGATCCTCCATCCCATTGAGAGACTATTTGCCAGTGCAATTGGCTCACACTTGATATTAGTGGATGGTGATGGTCCTTCATATCGGACTAGTGTAGTTGGAAGATTACCTGGGGCGAGAGACAATTGTGAGTAAGGAATGACTTGCTCGCTCATCTGAGCAATTGAGCATGCGTTTGACATGTTGGGGAGTGCAGTTACCGAACGAGTTGTGCAACCACGGGTGCTGCATGAGCTCGTGATGGCCTTAGAAGGGGTGGCGACGTCTTCCTAAACGAGGGATTCGACGACACAGATTAAATTACCCTACCTTACCAACACAAACACAAAAATCGTGACGATCGATATTCCAAGAAATAATGATTTTAATTCATTCCTGGGAACACATCCTTTGGGTTGCAGTAATAAATTATATATTGATCATTTAATTTGGAAACATTTCCGCAACTCATAGCTGTGTTGAATTCGTGGTTATGTCGCGAACATTATCTATCTCAATCATTTCCCTCTCATAAAGCAGTCGAGGAAAGGGCTGACAAACAACCTCCAGTAGACTGATCTCTTTGCTTATATGAACCTGTCTGCTGTGATCATTAATATGTCCCTAATGCATAGGCATTATATCAAGTTTCTAAATGCGTGGACAATAGTTTATTTATTTATTTGATCAGTGATTAACGGCGTACTGGCGGGTATTTCATTTATGTGATGACTTTTCATTTCCGGTGTATGGCGGAAAATTGGGAAGAAACCTTAAAACAACTCTGCGAACTCCGCAGCCACCGGAGAACTTCCAGAATCGAGCCTATTCCGGTACAGTTAAGAGGACTTAATAGTCCAACCACTAAGCCACGGCGCCGCCCTCGCGTAGACAATAAAATAGTATTGTAGAAGACTCAATTTTTCTTGAAGGGCTAACACGAGCAACCCTTAACAAAACAGACATGCAGTATCAATTTAACAACCAAAGTAATGGTAAAATGTTACTATCTTTGTTAAATGAAATCACAAACTTTTTAAAACGTATCAGCAGAATGAGTGAACCAGATTTGTTTCTCATAATTTGATTCCCTTTTATTTTAAAGACGATCATAAGCATTATTAAACAGTATTTTGTAATAAAATATGTATTTGTTAACTGTACAGTAATACATAAACATAATAACCCCAGCAATACTGATCATTAAATAAAAACATACGTATGTGTGTAAAACAATTGCGATATTAGGATAATAATAAATAGATGCCATGCACTTAATTCAACTGTACTTTGGTGGGTCATAGGTTTGACAACTAGTACATTTTACATCACATTAGCCCGTGTACCTTAGCCCACTTCTTAGTATTAATGTTTTTGCAATATATGTCAATATACATTATATAGCTATCTTTCTATAATCACAAATACATAAGCTTGTACTGTGCCCTCAACTAGAACATATTAACATTTTAATTCATTCTATTAAACAATAAACGTTTTTTCATTTATTGGCATATATTGTATTTATAAACATTTGTATGGTCTATGTAACTTTACTTCTGCAGAACGTTTCAATAATCCGAAATATACTGTGAAGATGGCTTGTTAAACATCGTTTGTATTTTGTGGTCCACAACTCTATAGTGTTTTGAGGGATTGTATTAATGAAATCCTGGACAGACGGTTTAGCTTTCTTTTGTCTAATGAATCAATCTTTTTGGTAAGTCTCCCAAATGCATATGTTTGATTCCAACACTCTTATCTCACTTGCTACTAAATGGAATTTGCAAAATCATCTGTACAATAAACTAAGGCTGAAATCCAAAATTGTTGTTTGGCGTTGGTTACCAATTTTCTATTACCAACATTGTCTGAGATTATCTCTCAGATAAATGCAACATTAATCGGACAAAGCCTTGTTCAATATCAACCTGGAAAGGCCTATTAGCTTTTAGACAAAAAGACCGTGATATATTATTGTTCACTTTGAACTCATGGTATAGTGAACATTTCGAGTGGAATAATTAGCCCAATTACACTGTCTATATTCGCTGAATCCAAACAAATTACATTGGAAAGCCACTTAAGCGTTCATTCAGAACAAATATCTGGTTCAATCACCAGCTTCGGAAATGAATACGGCAAAGAAAGAGACAGGAAATCCCAGGATAGACTGGTATATCTTGACATAAGCTTTCGTGAATATGCCATATACTACTTTAGACGCATGAAGCTTATGCCAAAATATACAAGTTAATCCTAAAAGCGCTATCATTTTCCTGTCATTTTCTATTTTAAGGACCTCCGTGTGGGTCCGGGTGATAGCCCCACATCTCATCAGGACAGCTTGTCGTAGGAGGCGACTAACATTGGGCAACCTGTTTATCGTTGGTTGCATCCCGTGTTTGAGGAGAACGGAATCCTGGTGACTGAGGGGCCTGTCGGTTGGCAAGAGGGTGCCTCAATAGCCACTTGGTCACAACACATCACTTTGGACCAATATTATCCTAGGGTACATTTGGCATAAGCTTGATGCATCTGAAGAAGTATATGGCATATTTAAGCACGCTTATGTCAAGATATACCAGTCTATCCTAAAAGTTCCAGCATTTTCCTGTCTCTTTCTATCCCGGTCTGATCAATCGTCTTGTCACGTCACGCCCTGTAATAAACTGATACCAATTTCAAATGACGTGTGCAATTCACAAACTGTGGACTACCGATTACCTTTTAAGGATGCGTATTTAACCTTGACTGGTATCTATGAACCAGAGCAGAAGGAGGTGACTGGAAATGTAATTTATTAAACCTATATATTAACATTTAATACAGTTAAAACTCTAGATAACATCTAGATTGGTCCTTACATGATGGCGGAGTATTGCTTTGCCTTCTTTGGATGACAACAGAAAGTCATAAAGTAAGCAGATAGCGTGTAGGGCAGAATTGTTTAGGCGAAAGTCATATTTGTTTTGACCCAACAGTACCAACAAGAGGTGAACAGCATCTCTACCAGGAATAAAGCAATCCAAAAAAGGTTCACGTTACCTTCATGTAATTAAGTCTGAAAAGCCAAACTAGTCCAGTTAGCCTGATACTGGCTCGTCTACTGCTGGTTATGGCGAGATAATACAAATTGTAAAGGAGGTAAAACAAAAACAGCAGTTAGCAGCGTACATTGAATCACAACAAGATTTTGGATGAAATGAAAAAAAAAAAAACTTTCGAACAACGAAACCATACTAATAGACATTTTATTTTGTGAGATGTTTGGATCTTTTTGAGCCCCGGTGCTTTCTGAGCTAAGGGGTATGCAAAAGCCTATATGTTGTGGTATCCTCTTTTGTGTCCTGTCTTTGTCTTGCCAGCATGGCTAAGGGTGGTGCCCTTCACCCTAGTACACCGTAATATGAATGACATTACCTTAAGAACGGCGTAAAACCTCAACCAATCAATCAGTCAATCATCTGTAGACAGCATGTCATACATTTGATATTCTACCAGGAGGTGAGACTGATGCTTGGTAGGTTGGTAATGGTTGCGGACCCTGTGCTCTTGTGGAATCTCTTCCCACAGGATGTAACCCCAATTAAACCGGACTGTAGTATTCCAGAAACTCCGTGTTCTATGTTAAATAAACTAACATCAGTACTTTGTCAGTCAAATTGAAAACACAGGACCAGGATTGATACAATCCATGAAGCTTAAATTTCAAACAATAGGACAGAAGTGTAGGTTCACAACCAGGGCATATTTATATCTATGAGCCTTACGGTGAAAGGAATAGAACGCATTTCGTGTAAACATAATGTTAATGTTTTCTGTTCCTCTCTGTTTTCCACAAGGAATGAATTTGTCTGAGCTCGACGCCAGTGATACTGAACATCAAAGAGCAAAACTATTTTTCGGCAATTATTCTAAAAAAATTGATAATGATAGCGATGATCTTGGTTACACTGATCTTATCTAGCATAGAGTAGAATACAATCGACGAAACCCCTGTAAAGCAACCTCATTGTTACATAAATGTTGATCAACTGACAGTTTGTTCCTCTTACACAAAGACTGTAATATTTAGAAACAGTTAACTAACGCTAGCTATTCTCCATATTTAGGTTCTTGTTTATTAACTGCTCATTTCTGACCTTAACAACACACCAATTACCAAAGAGCTAAGGCGTGTGATTAGAAAATTGAATCTATGTTAAGAAATCCCTTAAATTCTTCTTTCAATTTTGTTATCATAATAATATGTAGAAAAACACTATCAGCAAAAATAATGAACCAGAATATGAAACATTTGGAATTTGGATGCTCTGGTGGTATTATTTGTACACAAAAATATATACTGATAAATACAAAAGACAATTGAGAAACCAGTCTTTGTCAAAAACGGACTCAAAGTTATAACTACCGCGTAGCTGTGTACGTATTTCCAACAGGTACAACATCGTAACTGAAACAATGCGAGTAGCATTCATCACTACCCTATAATGTTAATGAAACCCGTGCAAGATGTTTTGTTATTTCTTAGGGTAGTAAAATATAGATTTAGACTAAACTGTACAATCTCCTTACATAATTATTTAAAACAATTATGGCAATTAATTACACTGGTTTACTAATTTCATCGTATTATTTCCGGGGAACTTATATGTTCCGCTTTTTGGCTAACAGTTTGTCGTTAAGCTTTTGGCGTTTATAAGGATTGAGAGGGCTTTATATTTGTCTTAAAAGTTCAAATATGTTGTAATGACATTTAATGCGCATAATTGGGGGAACATGCTTATGTGTACAGAAATTTCGATTTTTACTTCATAAAGAAACGTTCTTTAAAATAAAATAAAATGCTGACTGTAGAAAATATTTCATAGAATCGATAAAATTCAACTCCTATGACGTGCCCAAGGGTGCTCACTGGTGTACCATTGTTATCAGTATATATTATTTCCGGCACACTTGCAGTT
>JAVFBZ010189730.1:0-12262 GCA_032466195.1 Katharina tunicata
TGGATGAGCTCTGACCATAATTCTAGCAGCTCTCTTCTGTAACCTGTAAAGTCTGTTCAATGAACATGTATCTGCATTACCCCATACAATATCACAGTAATCGAAGTTCGGTAAAATAATAACATTATAAATCATCTTAAGTGTATTTAAAGGTAGCATATCTCTTAAGTTGTATAAAAGGTACAGTTTTCGAGATATTTTTTTACATATGTAGTTGATATGTGATTTAAAGTTCAGGTGCTGATCAAACACTACACCGAGTATTTTTGACTCAGTAACCCTCTCAATTGGCTCTTTATTAATATATAACTTTAAATCGGATGTATGGGCTAATTTTTGTCTAGTTTTGAAGATTATGTAAACTGTTTTAAGAACGTTTAGAATGAGTTTATTGTTAGACATCCAGGTCGAAAGAGAGTTTAGATCAGTTTGAATTTTGGAAAAGACTGTTTTCAAGCATTTATGCGATGGGACAGCTTCACGATTTTATCTATTTTTTTTTCTACCTTTTACTAACTTCGGGATTGATTCGGCCTTATAATAACTTTTTTTCTCGGTTTAATTTTAAGTAATTGGGTAGTAAAATTAAGACGATTTATTCACCAGTGCACTTTTTCGCGGAAACATTACTACAACAATAACAAGGATGGCCTGTCATTACATTAGTGCTAGTATTCTTCTCAATCTGGAGAAAGGTACGAGTCTATTTAAGATACAAACTGCTGTCGCCATTTTATTGGTCATGTGATCAACAAACTATTTTATATATCGCTTAGCTGTTATTTGCCGAATATTGTATCCTGATTCAACCAAGGGGAATAATCAACTGAAAAGAGTCATGCGCAAGATAAACTTCCGGCTGTTGCCATGCTTCACGGAGAAAAAGTTTCGACATGTGATTGAAATTTGTAAGTTAAGAATATATGTAGAATTCAAAACATCCTCGGTATAAGTATATTCCCTACATGTAAACCCCCCCCCACCTCGATAAAAAAAAAATTGCGTTGAAATATAAATTATTATCATAACTTTTGACACAATTAAAAAAAATTGTACTTACCCATCTTAGTCTGTAGTCCCTGGAAACGACATCAGAGATAACTCTTCCATGAACGACATGTAAAATCCCAATCAGAAGAAAAATAGTCCGTTTGAAAATTTTTATTTTGTTTTCCATGTCGACGACAAGAAACTCGTACATTTATCGATAAAGCAAGGTACGGGCTGAGCCAAACAACTTCAATGTTAGATAAGTATTTTGTCAGTTGATTGGGCGTCAATGAGAGTTTTTCTTACTTGTCTTTTTCTCTTCGTCTTCCCTTCACACAAAACAGGTTCCAAAGACTGCTTAATTGACCTAAAGAGGCTTTGAGGAGTTTTTCTTGTAAGTCCTCAATAATTACGGACTCAAGAAATGCCTTCATACGGGGTTAAACCCTAAGTACATTAAATCGATTGTAAACAGCACGACATCGGCCGATCTAGTCCACCGTACTTTTAACGCTCTTCTTCCCTCTTAGTTTACGACATTGGCACTGAGTTTTTTTTTTGTATCAGACGAGGTCTTCAAGCCTGTCTAAGGTTTCTTTTGTCTTGGTTTTTGAGCTAAGCAGGTATAAAATACGACAACATTTAATTGTCAAATAAAGCAATAATGGGCAAGTTGTAACGAGGATAGCTTCGATTTTTCTTTTAAAGACACCGACGAAGTCTCGCTAAGTAGTGACAGATATCTGTTCATTCAACGTTCTCCTTTAACATTAAGAAAACATTATTGTCCTATTGTTTTACGGCGCACAAGTTATTTTTCCATATTGTTAATGTTTTCAATTCTCATTCCTTCTATATAACACTAAGATCTTAATTGGACTCAATTAATTTCCAAACGTGGAAATTCCTAAATCCAGTATATCCGGGTTTTGCAGAAATGATTGTAAACTTGATTTAAGACTTGACAATGATTACGAATCCAGGGACATGGTGGCTTTCAAATGTTCAAAGTATATAATCCTTAATCACGATTCATGAGAAAATGCACAACAGCCTTAGAAATAATAAGATAAATAATATCCACCAGAATTAATGAATAACCTGCACGTAACGCATTTTATCCGAGACAATTGCATGCGTCGTCCAAACGGATGTCCAACAGCGAAATCAACAACAATAAGGAAATCCAAGCCAATAATACGGTGAAGTTAATTGTTTAAGTTTCTGGGGTGGACAACTCCTCGAATAGAATCCAAAAACTCAATTGAATTAAATTCGTATAAAGAGAAAAGGATAAATTTCCCAGTAAAAGCCTAATGACGAATACCCTTTAACTATATATATTTTTATACAATGTTGTTCGACGGTTGGAGGTCCACGCGTGAAATCCGAAGTAAATTTCTCGTGCTGTAAAAGGTGCTCGTTGGTGTTCGACGGTTGAATATAATAGATATCATCAGCCGTAATAATAAGAACCCTAACTGGGTACGAGTGAAATCAGAAGTCACTATCTCATACAGTTAGGTGCACCTTTATCAATACTTATACGTTGCCTATCCACGAAGTAAGAAGTAAATATCACACATATACGAAGTAGTCCTATAAGCTCTAGCTATACGTCGTAGTCCCTAGTGGTAAAACAAGAAGGATCCAACACACGCCGTAATAGTTTCACCTGTTAACTAAACTTCGTAGTTCCACAGGTGAGTAGGCCTACTAGAAGTATATGTTAAATATCACGCCGAAAAAAATGTCCAGACGTTGTCTATGTATATTCGTTGTAAATCCAGGTGTGGAATAAGAAAGACGTATCACACGGTAAGGCTTGCACACTTTAACTATTCGTTGCAGTTCAACACGTGACTTTTAGAAGAGAGTGAATAAAGTTTCAATGTCTCCATGGTTTTCGTGTCAATTGTCAAAAGATACACGGACACTTACTGTACTTATTCTTCATACGGTCCCTTTTAAGACGTTGTGTTTTGTCAAATTGACTGATCTAAAAGCTATACACTCTTTACACAAGCGAGAAATAATACATTCCATTCATAGGAAACACGACCTGTTAGTTTTCCTGCTTGTCAGAATGCCGAAAAAAGTATATAAAATCAAGCTTTTATTGAAAGAGAATGGTTTTCCGTTCCGCTTCACGATTCCAATTCTGTACGAACCCACCCTCCTGAAAACAGACGGCCGCTTTTCAAGGCGCCTAGAAATGGCCCTCCTCTGACAAAAGAGTCAATGTACCGTTAAAAGACGTACTCGTTTTTAGGGACTCGTTTGTCAAAAGCATACGTAGCTGGAGATCTCTTTTGTAAAATCTCCGTTAAAAACACAAATTCCAGACACCAGAGGCGATTTGACAGCCCATTAACAATACATTTCAAGTGCTAATCCGGCGACTTAGCCAATTTATCGAGAAAACGGAACTTGTTTGAAACTATCTTTGTGTCATTGATTTACCGTTAAGCCGTTAAATTCACAAAAACCTAACACTAGAGGGATTTTGGCATCCCATTAATAAATGCATTTCGCGAGCTTGTGCCATCGCCAAATAAATGCATGTATCAATAACACTTTTTGAATATTTTCTCAACCACTCTCGCGTTTTAATTAAAACGTTTTATAACTACAACGTTTTCCCCCCGTTGGTGTTTAATTTTTAAAACTCAGTTGTGTTTTTGATCTACCGATAAGCCGTCACAGACAATCCTAACACTAGTGGCATTTTGGCAACTCATTAACAGAAACACTTCACGAGCTAATCTTTCACCAAATGAATGTAGGCCTATATATCGCAGAACAAACATGTTTTGAAGATATAGCCTACTTGCGCTCAACGACATTTTCATTGGCATTAGAAAAACTATGCAACGTTTCTCGGCTGATTTCTGCTTTTCGTTTGTTATAAATCAAATGGAGAGGCGTAAGAGGTAGCTCTGTGTGTTGGTGTTGTGTAAATTTAACATTGTCAAACTAGTAATGTTGGCTTATATATCTATGCACATTTTAGAAAATGTTTTTAACTGTATAAATTAATGTTTTCCGTTTTTCTTACATACAAAGTTTTGAGATCAACATTGTTATAAACTTTATATTGAATTTATAGGTTGGAAGATATTATGGATAAGATATTATGGAAAACAACTCTGGTATATTTCCGGCTCAACGTTTCGGCCTAAGAACGTTTTCAAGCCAAAACGTCATCTAGCATCTAGGCCGAAACGTTGTGTTATTCTAAGTGTATCGACTTCTTTATATGCCTCTTAAAGTAGATCTATTTAGTTTGTCAATGAATCAATCAATCAATCAGTCTAACTTCAATTTTTGTCATATACCACAAAGTAAAACGAGTAGGCCGTAAAGACGGTAAAAGAAGGTGTCATTAGTAGAATTAAAACTTCTTACACACAACAGTTTCAGCGAAAATTGGTCAAATTACATATAATTATATATTTTTGTCAAGAGTAGGCCTAATCACACTGGCACAGGGACATCGACTAATCAAAACCGATAAATCATCTCATGTGCTAGATCAATTTTTAGAGACAAGTTTCTAGATAGACCTGAATCTTGAGTTGTTCTGGATAACCTAAAGGCGCATCTCGAGAAAAGGCAATAGGCCTACATGTAACATGTTAATCGTGAAGAACATAGGTGGCAAATATGTAACACACATAGATATTAGGTATGGGTGAAAATAAACATAACCTGAAAAAAGTATCGTTTACGGTTCGTAATAAACCCATTAGTCTTTATTAATGCAAGATTGTGCTTTCTTGAGCCATTGTCGGCTGGAAGTTGTGGGACCGTCTTGTACTCTTGCATGTGACTGGATGACGGAAGCCAAGTTTTTGTATCGTCCTTTTTGCGTATTGTAAGTGTCCTGCCTTGTAAGTTCGTTGCTAAGTGACGTCAATGGTGCTTTCCTGCATCCTTTACAAGACTTTAACTGAAAATGGCCCGTCTTCGACAATTGCTTGTGTCGTGTTGATTTGCGTCTTGCGAGTGATTTGTAGTCTATTTTTTGTCAGACATTAAGGGTCCTTTTCTCTGCTCATTGGAAGACGTCATCTGGAACTGGCCAGGCTCCGATCGACCAAAGAAACAATGTATACATACCGTTAAAAGACGTACTCGATTTTAGGGGCTCGTCAAAAGCATACGTAGCTGGAGATCTCTTTTGTTAAATATCCTTTAAAATCACAAATTCCAGACACCAGAGGCGATTTGGCAGCCCATTAACAATACATCTCATGTGTTAACCCGGCAACTTAGCCAATTTACTTAGAAAAAGGAACTTGTTTGAAACTATCTCAGTGTCGTTGATTTACCGGTAAGCCGTTAAATTCACAAATTTCTAACACTAGAGGCATTTTGGCATCCCATTAATAAAAGCATTTCACGAGCTTATGTTATCACCAAATACATTTATCTCTGAGCTATGGGTCAGTGAGGGGCGGGCATCAGGTAGCCGAGTTGTAGTGTTGGCCTGTTTTACGTCCTGGAAGTGTTATGTCTTGCCCGTTTGTTCCCAGTGTCGTCAATGGTGGTTTTTTTCAAACATTGGGACGGTATGCACGCCGCCATATGAGTGAAATGACCTATAAGTACGGCGTAAAATCCACAATCAATCTTAAAATTCCAACTGTTATAGTGGAACATACACAGTGAAAATCTCTACGCCAACGTTGTCATTCCTGTCTCTCTTTCCCTCCATTCAGCTTAAATGTCAGAATTATGGATGAAACTGAAAATAGCAAAATTGGGACGTTTTTTAAATGTCTTATGAAGAATAAGTTACGCTTGTAAAACCTAAATTTATTCGTATTGTTTAAGAAAACACCGAAACACCGAAGCAGCGAATGGCTTTTGTTTTCCACATTTTTCGTTGGTTTTGAAATAAATGTGTTGGTGTTGAAATATTATTTAATATAGTTCGGAAGGCTTCAGCAGAGGTGAAATGTCTATATGAGATCTTGTACTGAAGTAACAAATGGTCATCAATGATAAGTCTCATTATACGGGCAATAGTTTAAAAGAAAGGATAAAAATACACGATTTTTATTTTCCGATTCTGTTTTATGTAAAATTTATTGCCCTCTAAATCCGATCTTGTGAAGTTATCACAATATGAAATTTATTCGAATTAGGGTTTATCAGATTTATCGTTCCCTGAGAATGGGAGACTCAAAAGTACATTAGGCGATAAAGCAAGGTACGGTTTCTTTCAATGTCAGATTAGCCTCCTGTGTGGGCTCTCTGAGCTAAGGGGCATCAGGAAGCCGATTGTTGTGGTGTCCAGTATTTCGTACTGTAAATGTATTGTGATGTCTTCTGTGTTGCCAGCGTCGTTTAGGATGGTTTCATCCACCGATTAGGCTGACATTCAGATGAGTGAAATAAACTTAAGTATGGCGTAAAACCCGAAACAAACAATTCAAAATATGAGGTTTGTATTTCGTCGTTTGAATGGGCGTCAATGGCATTTTTTCTTTCTTCCTTATTTTTTTAAAATTGTTTTAATCTTACATAAAACAGACTCAAAGGTCGTCTTAATTGCATTTGAGGCTTTTTGGAGTTTTATCACAATGGCATCATCAAAGAAAGAGACTGAAGAAATGCACCCATGCAAGGTGAAGATCGAAGGGCAATTAGATCGATTGCAAACAGCACGACATCGGCTCATCTCGTCCACCGTAGTTTTAGCGGGATTCTTCGCTTTTTGTTTATTGTTTTCGACATTGCACTAGAAGGTATTTGTATCAGACAAGGTCTTTAAGTTTGTATGAGGGAGGACTCTTACATCGGCCTCTGAGCTTAGCAGTTATAAAATACGGTAGCCTTTAATTGCCAAATATAAAACGCAATAATGGTCACGTAATGCATGGAGAAACCTTGTTACAGTTACGTTTCTAATTATGTAGTAATTTACCCCTCAAACTATGGGAAATATAATGTCTTTATATACCGAGTATCTTTTCTCAATGTATATCACTTGCTTTCTTTTTCAAAAAAGAGAATAGAATCAAGCTATTTCAACCCATCTAAATCCTTCCATGATCTATCAGCGAATAGGTCTGTTGCTTAGACCTAACTGATGCAATTCAAATACGAACTGTGATTTTGAGAATTCGATTACCCACAAAACAAGGGTATAGACCAACTCGCCACTTCCACTGTTTAAAATCGATCGTTATAATCGATAATCGATCACAAAAACTTCCTTAAGCTGACCAAAAAAGCTCAACGTTTCGATGCCTATTCTGATGTTTAGCGGATTTACCATAAAACTCGCTAGAATCATAAATTTCGAACATCTGAGTCATTTGGCAGTCCATTAACAATTTGTTTTAAATGGCTTGTTTTGTTTATTTGTTTGATTGGGCTTTTATGCCGTACTCAAGGTTGTTTCTTTTTTTAATAAGTGAACGTAAAACGTTTTGTTTATGGACAACCAAAATGCCTCAGGTGTTCGAAATTTATGATTTTAACGAGTTTAAAGACGGCGTGCCAGTCCCGGCAATCGGTGGCGGAAACCACCACAAATGACGCTGGCAACATAGAAGACACCACCATACATTATAGGACGCAGTACAGGACACAACAAATCGGCATCCTGTGCCCCTTAGCTCAGAGGGGACCACGGCACAGGAGGATCTCATTCATCTTTTTACGTTGCAATCCTTTAACTAAACGTATTTATTGAGAAAACGGAAAGGTTTTGAAACTTTCTTGTGTTGTCTTTGTTTGATTGGGGTTTCACGCCGTACTCAATGTCATTTCAATTATATGACGGCGTGCCAGCCTAATCGGTGAAGGAAACCACCGCAATCGACGCTGGCAACACAGAAGACACTCACCATATTCATTTACAGGACGCAATACAGGACACAACAAATCGACATCCTGTGCCCCTTAGCTCAGAGAGGACCACGGCACAGGAGGATCTCATTCATCTTTTTACGTTGCAATCCTTCAACTAAACGTATTTATTGAAAAAACTGAAAGGTGTTGAAACTTTTCTTGTGTAATCCATCTAATGGAAAATCTTAATTCAAGCCTTGACGAAAAGGTCAACCACATATAATCTTCTGATTTATTGTCATTAAAATAATAAAAGTTTCGCACCAGGTAAGGTGTTAACAAAACTGCTGTTGGTAGAATTCGTCTTTTCCCCACTGAAAGACACTTGAATTGAAATACCAAATATCCCCTTTAAGAGTCACGACCGTAAGCCATAATTTAATAAATCGAGGCTTATGTGACAGTTATATCGATTATATCCAGACAGACAAAACAGGATGAGAATTTGATTGATTGGGCTTTTACGCTGAATGTTGTTGTTTTTTTTTTTACACACAATGACGGCGTGCCAGCTCAAGGGATGAAAGAAACCCCCGTCAACAACACTGGCAACAGACAAGGACGCGACAAGACTTGGACAGGACTGAAAACTACCACAAATCGGCACACTGGGTACAGAAAGCTACCGCAAATCCACAACTGAAACTGAAGCGACATGATAGTTAGATTTTTTCATACAAAAAAAGACGGCATGCCTGCTCGCTCAACAGCTAAGGCAAGCCCAGAACACAAAAGATGGCGTCTCAACACAACTCGGGCTACTTGCTGGACGCAGTCAATCTTGGTTTCAACGAATAGAATACGGAATAAAATAGAAAGAAAACTCGACACACACTTTACAAATGTCACTTTATTGTCTACGTGTAAATGCTTTTTGTATTATGTACAAGAGATATGCTGATTTGGCTCGACAAATCGAACCAATAGAAATTGCCCATCGAGGTCACATGACCTGTGATATATATATCTCTGCCCTCAGCATTGGTCATGACCTCTTTGAAGGTCGTAACCTTTGTAAAGGTGAAGGACAAAGCTTTTTAATATGCGCTAGCAATCTAATGAGATAGGGCCCCACCCCCCGTTGAAAATATAATAATAAGAAATACAATCCAAACTTTTGTACATGAAAAAGAGTTTTAGAGGAAGCACAGGTTGAAAAAATATTTTCATATATTAAAGATTTAAGACCATTCAGTAAACTTAAATCTTTTCTGGACAATTATAACATACATTCACTGTGATAATGTGCAAGTTCAGAATTATGCATGCATACATAACACTCTGTAAGATGCTCTGTGAAAGAGGTTTTTAAAAATTAATAATTCAACCAAACGATTCGAGCAAAAATGATGAATTTGTACACATATAATATTCATTGCAAGATGACAAGAAAAATACCCATGCTATCAACCAATCAACAGAAGATGAATGTTTGAAAAGGATCAGCAGCATTTTAAAATCGCTTTGCAGATATGTTAAAAAAAATACAACTCATCTTCAGACATTTAAAAAATACCCAGTATTTATTTTTAAAAAGGCTTAGCAGAATTTCAAAATCACTAGCCAGCTTTTTTCCTCCCTACAAGAATGGAACTTATCTGCCTACATTTGAAAAAACGATGCTCAGCAAATAGTTGTGCAAGGCTCAACAGAATTTCAAAATCACTAGCAAGATTTTAATAAAGAATGCAATTGATCTTCAGATCCTACAATTTGAAAAAATGCTCAGCAATTATTTTTAAAGGCTCAGCAGAATTCCGAAATTTTCTCTTCAGATCCTATGATTTTTAAATAATAATGCAAACACAGAAAATGACTTACAATTGATAAGAAAGTAGACTATGTAGACAATTCTTGGCTGAACGCTTGATAATACATACTTTTAAGACATGCTACAAATACACAGAAAAAATATTTCATCAGCATTCATTCTTGTAATTGTGAAAGTATAACAACCACTTTCTTCTATCTAAATATGCAAATATTGCAATATTATGTTTTTTAAAATATTTGAATAGTTTGAATAGAAGATTGGTTTTCAAATGATTCGATACTAACTACTTCATATATACTGACCGATTGCTTAAGGGTTCTACGCCATACTTCAGGTAGTTTCACTCGCATAACGGCATGCCAGCCCAATGGGTGAAAGAAACCGCCCTAAACAACACTGGAAACGCAAGACTCCACAGTACACTACTCCGCGCCCCTTACTTTGAACACAGGATATATACCGACCGAAAAATCAATCGATCTTTTAATAAGTTCAGATAATTCTATGAGAAATGTACACAAACATGAAACAAAGTAATCACTATTTGAAGTAGTCCAGAATTAACAAGAACAGAAGACATATTTGCAAATTCAGATACATTTGAACTTATAACTGTACATTTAAATATAAGCGTGAAGGAAAGAATTAAAAGCATTAATTAACTGTGTGTGTGTTTAGAGTCACAAGTCCTTAGAAAAATTTAAATTCAAAGAAAAATTTAGTTCAAGCCTACTACTGATACACATATAGGAGACATTTGCGCTTTGACACAAACGTCAAGGTTACATAGATTTTCGTACAAGAGATTCAACATAAGGGAGACAATCTATGGAACACATTTCTGAAAATATTACCATAATGTAGTACGAGACAATTATTAGTTTATCAATAAAAATATTGAGAATAAAATCTTATACGGTAGATACATATGATTTAATTTGATAAACTTTGGATATGAATTTGACAAAATTTAAATTTTGAATCTACAAAACAAATAAACCTTTGGCCCACATGGGTTTTTTAAAACATGGTGATAACAGCAACAACATCATTATGACAGTGTGAAAGGGGAAGTAATTCAACCAAACATAGAGAAGTGTTATTCCCCTTTAACCATTTCTGCACAACCGTTATACATTTATAATATAGCACCTTACATGGACAATTTGACTGAACAGAGACTTGATAAAACCAGAGTAGCTTTAGAATTGAGACAAAAACAATCTACGGATTTCAACAGGTTTGCAGATTTAATTTTATTTTTAAACTACTTGAATAAAATCATTCACGGCAAATTTTTGGCAGGTAGAGTCAAATATTTGGAAGACTAGTCCATATTACAAAATTATTTGCACTGTACTATTTGAATTCTAACAGTATAATAGTTCTACACCAAAAGCTAACTTCAAGACAAACAGGTTAAAATATTAACAGAAAAACAATATAAACAAAAAAAAACTGCGGAAACACCAAATCTTCAGCAAAAACAAAGTCATGCAATTGTGTTTCAAAGAGGGCAGATTGTTTTCTTTTCTTACAACCAATACAGCTGACTGTTTTGGGACTTGAACAAAAAGGATATTACAAAAGAACTATTCTTTATACTAGAGACAGTTGCCTGTGAGAAAATGAAGTAAAGAGACTACGAGACAATACTTTTGAAACTTTCTATTATTGTAAATAATCCAAAAATTATATTTAATGTTTTGCAATGGTCATAAAATTGTCAGGGAAGTTAAAACTCATTTTTTCATACCAACTGACAGAAAGAGATTCTTGAATTGAATGAGACTTTTTAAAATCCTGTTATTTCAAAACTTAGCATGGTTGTTGGAACCATTACCCCTTGCAAGAAAATAAAAATTGACAAAAGATTTGTTTTGCTGAGAAAGACAAAACAGATGCCTAGTCCACAACCTTATATATAAATATACACTAGCAGTTATTCTGTAAAAGTGAAAAAGGAGAAGATAAAAAGATTGATGATTATAGATCTCTTCATATTGAAAAGAAAAAGAAATCAACCAATGGTATTGGCATTTAATATTGAACAGAAAATAAATCGACCAATGGCATCGACTTTTATATTGAACAGAAAAGAAATCGACCAATGGTATTGACATTTCATGTTGACAGAAAATAAATCGACCAATCACAATGTTTCCTATTGAACACTCTACATGGGGATGATGATGAAATGATTATGAAAATTATACGAACCAAAAAATTATAATAATATATAATAATAAACAATAATATTTACTATATACCCTCTCTAAATGTAAATGCTGTTAACGTTGTAAAATGATAAAAACAGTCAAAGAAAACATATGTGGGTCTAACTATAGAATAGTGTTCATAGTAAATAGAGATTTACAATAAATATGGCGATGTTGCTCACAATACCAGGAGTCAGGATATTGGTTTCATTTTGGTTAACATCTCTAAGCTGAAGGATTTTTACCATTCATTTTCGTACAGATCATTTCCGCATTTGATGGAACATCAGTTCAGTGCATTTTTCGTGTCCGATGTTGAGTCTCACACCAAACCATCTCTTTATTAGAGAGATCTTATTAATTACCACCAAACCATCTCTTTTTATTAGAGAGATCTTAAAAGCAATGTAGA
>JAVFBZ010189741.1:0-34214 GCA_032466195.1 Katharina tunicata
ATCTACACGTCCTTGAATACCATCAAATTTACATTGATATTTGGGTTTTGCGTTTCTTTTTTTGAAGAGTGTATATTAGGTATGGGTGAAAATAAGCACAACCTGAAAAATGTATCGTTTAGCGTTAGTAGTAGACCCCTTAGTCTACCAAATGAAGATGAGGGCAGTTAAGGGTTATCTGATTCAAAAGGGAGTTTCGTCTTAACCAAGAGGCCCTTGAGAGATTTGTTCTTCTTGTACGCTATCATAGGTCTCTGTGATAGAGGCTTAATCATTTTGAGGTACAAGGCTCTGATATTCCTGTATTAGGAGACTTGCAAACCTGGTGCTAGGCTGGTTATATTGTAATACAAAAGGAATAGTGTCTACCCTGGTGCCTTTACCTGGTTTAGGTTTGAAACCCAATGGATACAACGTTTGGAGTGGTTTAATCCAATGAGCTTCCCTCTCCAAGCGTTTCCGTTTGGTTTCCTCTTCAGAAGGAATTACATGATTTTTTTCAATTGGCATGATTTCAAAATGATCTATGACCGAATGGACAGAAAGGGGGAAATGTTCACCTATTGGTGAGGTTATCAGCTGTAATCTGATTGAACTCAAATGATTGTTTGCTCTAAGCCTAAGATGATTTTTGGTTTCACCAACATACTGTTTCAGACATTTTTTACAATTAATGAGGTAAACCACATTAATTTTTATACATATATATGTTATATAGCTAGCCAGAGACCCGAGTTCGAATCCCGGCGGAGGCAAGCAAAATTTTCTTTCTCTACATTTATGCAAAAATATATATATAAATTGTATTGGCTTTACACATTAAGCTTAAACTTATTTTGTGTACGTACATCGCATATAATTTAAATTTTTTAATATAAAATTGCTAAAATATATAAGTTACCTAAAACGTTGTTTTATACACGTGTATTAGTTTTTGGTCGATGATTTTTAACATGTGTGTACTGTTTCAAATCTCTATCCAGGGAATAACATCATTTTAAACTGTGTGGGTTTTTTTGTATGCTTTTACCGGGTTCTGTACGATAACTGTTTTTTGTTTATGTCTTTCTTCTTTATGACTTGAGGTTTATATAAGCACATATGTGTAAATGGTACTACCAAGTTCCTCTTATCAATAAAACAATAAAATAACAAAGCTTATGTCTTTTAACCACGTTTTACCCTCAATCTTCTTTAAAGAAGAATAACAAAGAACATCAAAGTAACTTTTAATTTTCCAGGCAATTGAATTTAAACTTCGCTCACACAGAATGAATAGAATACCAGTATTTATTTTAGGGTGCCAGTTAATTCATACAGATGTAATATATAAAATGAAAACAGGTCACTGAACCCACATTGACTTCGTGTTCATTATTCATAAGTTTGTATACTTTCATATACCGGTATAGCGACACTTGGCGTAGCCAGAGATATCTATCAGAAACATCTATTGATGCTCTACAGATAGAAAATATGTTTCATTGCAAAGACATTCAAAACTGTGTGTCAGGAGTTTCGTGTATAAATTCATGTTCAATCATCAAACGGATCAAACACGCCGCAGCTATTAATGTGTTTCGTTTACAATAAAGCCCGAGTCGAGACGGTCAACGTGTCTTTGAAATAATCTCATGCGTAGAATACATCACATGGATGACTGGTATTCAGATAGGAACGACAAATTAAGATTGACAAAGTAAAATACTGGAATTGATGATGATCTACAGGTCAATGACAAAGGACAAGAACTAAATCTGCCATTACATTTACCATAAAATAGCAAAACAATAATATTTTATGCTCAAATATAAATTGAAATGTGGGAAATAGAATATAAAATATAAATTTATGGTTGTGATTGAACGGATAGCATATGAATGTACAGGCTAAGTGTGGACTTATCTTGCGGTCTTTGAATCAAAAACAAAACGTTCTCTCAAATCCTCAAAAATTAGATTATATATATGAGACTTACCATCCATAGTACAGTTGTCTTTGTCAGGTTTATCCGCCTGTTATTCCGATTTGAAGGTGCTATATACTTCTGTCTCTCTGAGCCGGAGAAAACCCTAGAGTTGTGTTTTAAGTAGGTCAGTCAGTCACAGTAACCAATCGCCACATAATCACCTACCTACAGAATATTAAACGACCGAGTGACCTCAACAGTTTAATAAAAATTTCTTATTTATTTGATTGGTATTTTACGTCGTAGTCAAAAGAATTTTTAAGGTGGCCCCACGGCATAAGGAAATTTTTAGTTTTTGTGAAAACCTTTCCTCCTAGGTGATAACGTTTCCACCTAGATGAAAACTCACGAGTTTCCTTTTTTAGTTATCACCTAGGTGATAACGTTCCACCTTGGTGAAAACTACCGAGTTTCATTTTTAGTTATCACCCAGGTGATAACGTTCCACCTTGGTGAAAACTATCGAGTTTCATTATTAGTTATCAGCCAGGTGGTAACATTCCACCTTGGTGAAAACGATCGAGTTTCAGTTTTAGATTCCACCTGGGTTAAACTTCTGAGTTTATTTTTGTAATCGGCTTTTTAATTTGTTTATATATATATATAGTCTCGGTTTGGTTCTCATTCCCTGAACTCAATGATCTACAACACAAAAACTGTTGACATAAATAACTCCCCAGCGAAGCTACATAACAAATATGCCTTTTAAATGTTCTTACATCATAAACAGTTTTTCACTCCATTTTTATTGAACTCTATGAGAAGAACCAGAACGATGCGACGCGTAATTATAAAAAAAAAAAAAATCTACTAAAACAAAAAAAAAGAAACTCGAGAGTTTCCACCTAGGTGGAAGGCTATCACCTGGGTAGAAAGGTTATCACCTGGGTGTAACAATTAACCTCTGGAGTTTCCATCTATATGGTAAGGTTATTACCTTGGAAAAACGGTTATCACCTGCGTGGAAATTTTCATAGGTTTAACAATTCACCTCGAGAGTTTCCATCTATATGGTAAGGTTATTACCTGGGTGAAAGGTTATCACCTGGGTGGAAAGGTTTCATATGTTTAACAATTAACCTCGGGAGTTTCCATCTATATGGTAAGGTTATTACCTGGGTGAAAGGTTATCACCTGGGTGGAAAGGTTTCATAGGTTTAACAATTAACCTCGGGAGTTTCCATATATATGGTAAGGTTATTACCTTGGTAGAAAGGTTATCACCTGATGGGTGGAAAGGTTTCATAGGTTTAACAATTAACCTCGGGAGTTTCCATCTATATGGTAAGGTTATTACCTGGGTGGAAAGGTTTTAACTAGATGAAAACTAAAAAATGAAACTCCGGAGTTTTTACGTTATCACCTGGGTGCAAACAACGCACTCATAGGTACATGTGTCATACTCACTGTTACATTGTACCATGACTGTATTTTACAACTCTGAGCTACACCGCTTGCTGTGCTCAGTGGTTTTCTTTAAATATATACCGAAATATATAATTAACATGATATGGAAGTCGGTTAGTGCCATGATGTGATGTTATGATATGGTTTTAGTATGGGCTATAATATGTCTGCTTTATATGACGGCACCATCAGGTAAATACATGGAGGTATACGTTTAAAACAAAGAATGAAACCAACATAGATGCGACAGGAGTCATGGGTTTGTTAAGTTTTAAAAGATTGATTGATTGATTGGTTGATTGGTGTTTAATGTCGTGCTCAAGGGTATTTAATTGATATAAAGGCGCTATAGTCCAACATTATATTGGTGAATTCCAACATTTCATAGTGACAGTAAAACAACCAAAAATGTAAAGTACTCACTTGTGTTACATCTGATGGAAAGATATTGTTTCTAAATTGCTAAGTAGGACAGCTAACTATGAGCTGGAAACAATGTGACCTTATCCAGAGGGCGCCTGGTCCAAGAACTGATCGAACACATATCACAATGTTATCACATGGTTAACGGGTCCAAATCAAAACACAGATTGATCATGCCAAAATAAAGCCGAAATATATGACGATACCGTCATGGCTTCCTTGTTCGGAGTTTCTCTTATTCTATATGACACTTAACTGATCTGTGGAACTACTGGCAAAACACATACTCCATGGTATAACTGTGTTAAATAGTCCAAATCAAACACACATCTCATGGTAAATAACAGTCAGGATTTTCAGACGACCAGCACATGGTGGTCAAATGGTGTTACTCCATTTACATAAACTCTTTATATTTATGAAACAATTAGAGAAAGAAAATATCGCCACATGCACCATACAGGGTGAGTGTTTGACAACTCCAGCATTTTGTTTCTCATACATTTGTATTTAAAAACAGTACTTGTTGTATTATACTATTTCCACGGTTAAAAACCAGATCGAAAAGTGAACCTATGTTTGGTTCATAATATTACTCGAAGAATGTGTCTTTCATCGATAGTAGAGGCGTTGTCACTTTCGTATGTCCAGAAAGCTATTTCGTTTGGTTTGGATTGTGAACAGCTAGAACATATACATTACGATTGTCAGCTTCTTGAAATAAACAAAAAAAGATCAAACCACGTTGCCATCGGAATTTGTTTAAAGTGATTACATCTATAATAATCGACTAAATCAAATAAACTTTTCATCTGCCTATTCTGAAGGAGAGTCTACAAGCGGAATTATCAATACGAGCTGACCTTGGTCTGTCACATATAATAAATAAAAACTTAATTTCAATATCACTTGCTATATACCAGATGTGAAAAACATACTTACACATTGACCGTCAGATTCTGATTACTATAACACATAGCAGTTACGTACAGCTTTATAACAGAAAAACTTGTTTTTATCTTTCGTTAAATCCGTAATAACCTTGTCTGGACAAATAAATCTATCAAATTTATCGTACGACACATCTAAATTGGAACATTATCTCTTAGGTGATTTAGAATAGTTTGAAAAATATCATTTCCCTTCTTACAGATTGCATTTATATCAAAACACAACTGTGCATCAAAACCCCATTAGTTTTCGCCCGACTCAAGTCATCTAAAGCCATCCTATCTAACAGTGAGATGCGTGAGATTGTGAATGTGACATAATTTTGCTCACATTCATTATACACAAATATATACTCTATATACGAAGTGTATATAATCTACACCTTTGTGATTAAAACGAATCTAATTGTTTTACACAAGAAGCAGTTCTGGACAAATATTTGTGATTTGTATTCATATTTAATATGATATGATACAAAAAGGAATAAGCCAGTCTAATGTATGCTGTACACGAACAAATCGAGCTTCCAAGATATGATAGTATCTTACAAACAATTGATAAACATGAACCAATGCTAGCCTATACAGCAAGACGTTGTACGCGATGTACATTACAAACATACCAAAAATATAAGAAATCAGTATTTCAAATCATGAATGAGAATGAGAAGGAAATCATAGTAATCACTGTTCATTTAATACACATTGTACATTTTACGTTAACATCATTAACGAGCATCATGTTAACATTCGATGCTCGTTCTATTTCACTCTGTGATTAAAATACGACACGATCTAAGGTTAGAGAAGCAACTGAAATTTGTATAATAAATATGTTCCCAATTGTCCTGAAAGTATTTAGAGATTATGCAATGGAAAAAGAGCAGCATGTTATTCCTCGGCCACCCTTGGAATTCAGTAGCTCACGTCAAAGTTTTGACAGTATATACAATTATATAAATTTGCGTTGCACGTACACGTTTAATGTCATATAAGAAACATTGATTGTGAGTGAATAACTGTACATGCAAGAGTAGATGTTGTGTTGAGGGTAGTTACAGTGTTTTAGGCCTACTCAATGATTTAGTGTCTTTCAAACCATGAAAACGGTTTTCTAGAGTTTATGAAATCTTTGTCAAAAGAAATGTTTCTATCGGGTAATCCTGATCGTTTAAGTGGGCATTAATTAATAACTTCTGTGGTCTTCTGACGTCATCCGTTTCTTCAAATTTTCACCGATGCGTGTGTTTGTTTGGATACGTTTGTTAAAAATAATGGAAAGGACGAAACTCATATTGAAACCGCTTAACCTATCTCATAATGTGTCAAAATGGCTATATCAAACATTCGTTATCAGTCATCATCAACTCATCAACATTTCGGAAATAAACATAAAATGCAGTTTTATTTTTAGAGTTTGATACTTGTTTGTAAAGAATCCTCAACTTCCGCCAATAAGTTTAACATAACACAAAAGCAATGTAGAAGAAAGACTCATTAAATTGTCATAAAGCCATTATAGAGTGCAGAAATAATATTGTTAAGATGAGACTTTCGTTCTTCGGAGTTACATTACTGTTGTGCTTGGTTAGTAAGAGATGACAAGTGTGAAGTAAATCACTGGAACGATTTGTCTTCTCAAATATATATTAAATTCTATGATGTACTCACAGAAACCACTCCATATTTAATGGCAATTCAACTCTTTTGCCTTTTGGGCATTTGAGATATGATATATACTGACACTATTTAAATCACGTCCGCTTTTGTGACAAGAACTTTCACAAAATCGAAAAAAATATTTCACTTTAGTGAGTTGTAACAACTTGTGTAGAACAGTGGCAGCTAAGACACGGAATAAGCGGATATTGCATTTCTCACAGTGCTACTGTTCTCCTTTATTCCAGTCAGGCAAAGGACAAATCCTTTGTTAAAAAAGGCTTGAACCTTCAGAACATGCAATATGGACGATGTCTGTAACTGATAATGATAGTGCCCTCCGTCTCAAGTAGGGCCACATCACGACTTCCTTCCCCATATCACAGATATGTGGTTGAGGTGATCGATATACACAATTATCTATTCTGACATCTGCAAATAGACGATTCGGCAGGATATGGCTAAATTATTACTTGTTGTTTATAACATAGCATTTTAGTCGCCTAGATCTAGAGTAAAATTTAAACAAAACATAATCGTAATGAACTCACATTTGTTTAGATAATCTTTCCACTACTAGTCATGGTACTTTTCCACAAAATACTCTACTAGAGGTCAGATTTTCAGTCCAAGTTTACCCAAGCGGAACACAACAGGAAAAGTAACAGATTGTACCTTGGAAGAAATCGAGACTTAGAAGATCTCGAAAGGCTTGCTCGATCAATAAACATTAATTGAATACTGGATGCGATTTTAAGACGGTCGTGTAAACAGTGAATTTCTGGTGGACTTAGACGCTGGTCCTCAATTATCGTAGTTAGGCCCTTGTTAACTCTGTTTTCACTCAATTGTTAACAACTATCAATGAACATTCAAAGCTAACGGGTACACACGAGGCACCATATATGTTGTTTCCGCTCTTCAGAGCATGCTTTGGGCAAAGTTATAAGCTTTTACAAAAATTGTAATTTTGTAATGGAACTGTTGTGAATACCACACGACTGAGCTAGAGGACACGTAATACTTGAAAGCATAATGTAACGGACAAAATGGATTAGGCGGATGTATGAACAAACAAAAGAAAGCCCGTTAAAAATTTGAAACAACTGTATCATATTGCCTAAGGGAAATAAACATATTATAAGCCGAAATTTATATTAGTAACAATGACGATTGCGCCCGCTTTGTTGTGTAAGTAACCAAATGGAATGAATGTCCAAAACACTGTGTCTAAGAGACAAGCTAAAAGGTCACGCAATGCCCTGATGCATAATCTCTTAGAAAATTCATCTCTAGCCTAAATGATGTCAAGATCCACAACAATCAAGGAAACCATTGATCATCGCGTTCCTTTTGCCATCTCCTGGTCATTGAATTCGATCAATCTCGTTTCTTCATCAACAGTAAACACAATTTGTCACCTTGTTTTTCGATCTTTCACTTGGTTTGCGATGCCAGAGATAATATATGATTCTACCGAAGAGCCTTAAAACACGGCCAATCATACAAGTTATTTCTGAACTGAAAGAAAGTCCACTGGACACAATGAAAACGTCAATATTTACTTGACGGATACGATGTAATATATAAACATTTAACACAATAAAATGGTTCTAAAGCATACACCGAAGTTAAACGATGACCTTATATTGCTTGATTTTTATTTTTTAAATATTTAATTTAGGGGTAAGCACGAAAGTGATCTGATGTGTAGAAATTCTCTAGGACCAATAGTATCACAAACTGAAAAGATTCCACACTCAAAGAGACCGAATTCTAAAGTAAACAGTAATACACTATGTACAATGTATATACTGATATACTGAATGGAACCTTGCGAAAGTTTTCTAGACGCCTGCAGTAAGACGTCTCGTAAGAAGAAAAAAGACCTCACAACTGCTCAAAAAAGTGATTGGGTTACCGTCTTCAAGAACAAGCAATCTCGAAACCTCCAATGAGTATAATACCTTATCTGGAAAGTACCTTCATATAATTACAGGGGCAAGCCCTCAGAGACGAGATGATAGCGTGACAAGACTATAGAGAACCAGAGTCAGTCAGGCAAGTTTTTCCGTTGCTGTCATTACGACCTCTCGGCTTAAGTGGTTAGAAAGGCGATAGTGCCAATGACGTAACTGAACAAGAAGATATCTTGGACAAAATTGGTAGGTTTAACCTGATGATCTGTCTTGTCATAAAGGAAGAGTTACAAAAATAATTTATTCTAACGAACATATGCCGATCAAAGTCTTTCTAATGTGCATCTCGAAATCTTGAGAAAGGCACTCCAAAAATGAAACCGCAAAAGACAAAACTTGTGCATATTCAGTTGTTAAAATCTACAATTCGAGACAGTGGTTTAAGATACTAAGTATAGCGGCATTTCCAGAGAAATGTAGAGGTTCAAATTTAGATGACTACCCAGACGACATGTTAAAAAAACCCAAGTCGCCAGGACGTAAAGTATGGTTTAACCTACCTTTAACTTGTTTTTTGTGCTGAACGAAGCCTGTCACATTTGTCCCCGGCACAGATTTTGTTAGATTCATTTTGAGACAAGGAAGTAAACAGCCTCGAGGATAATGGCGCTATCCACAGCTGCCGTTTGGCTCTAAGACTGTACTTAATGGGTCTTACTTTTTCTGATAAAAATACCAAATTCAAAGCCTGGCCCAGTCTGTCCACTGATGTGATATATCCTTGCGGATCACACAATACCAACGGTAGAGTGTATCAAGCGCAGTGTTACCTTGTTCAGACTAAGCGAGAAACTCGGCTTCTGCTGGCAAGTATTCCTGCCTGAATGGCCTATGTGTGTGACGATAAGCCAAGAGGAACCGTTGAGTAACGGATCGATCGATACAAGCTGATTGGTCTAGGAGAAATAAACGAAAGGCCAGAACAATGTGAAAAGTGGAATCTGATTGACTACTCATGATATCATCGGTATATATTTCTAACCACAACAGACAAACTGTATGAAACACTATCTATTCGTATCTGTATTCAGATCATGTAACTTAAGGGATGGCACATATCACCATTTAATCCATATCAAGAGAAATATCAACTGAAACAAAACTTTTATTCCTCCATCACTCTGTCGGAGTGCAATTTATTGACAAATATCATACTTGATGCAAATGGGTTTTAGCTCCGAACTCAGTCTCCGTGGTTTATCACTGTAAGTTTATTTGATTGGAGTTTAACGTCGTAATCGATGGTATTCATTTTTATCATGACTTGTGCATTGTGTTTTGTTGAAAACTGAAAGAAACTTGTTAAAAACCACCAACCTTTCTTCACAACCCTCAGAAACTTCTTCGATGTTCCTAAGGGTTGACAAACGGGCTACATCTTTAAAGTTGCTTACTTTGTAAGTATTGTTACTACATTTTGAGGAAAGCACACACAGGTACAACTCGAACAAGTGATCCCCAGTGATTCATGGACTAAAGGCTAACATACAAAAGAACTTAAACCACACTGTAAAACTTATCAATACATTAGAACGAGAAATGCTCTACTTTAACAGGTAGCCGTTGTGGCACTTAGGAGAAAACGTTTATAAAAAAGAAGGATTTGTTTTTCAGGGGCAAAAGAAAGCAAAATAAAAGATTAAACGAAAAATTAAGAAGAGACAAAGATCCGATGGAGTTGTCTGCCATATTCCCATCTCCGCTACGCCGAGTCTCATTCACTTATATTTGTTTGTACTTTAATTGTAATTTGTTCTATACGCTGTCTTACCCCAATCCATTACGGTGATCGTAGGTTGCCTACTACGATAGAACATCTAGAATTCATAGTAACATGACTATATGACATTGATCACTTTATACCTAGCCCAAGTAACAGGACGGCACTGTGGAAACAGTTTGAAACTAAAAATTCTGCCAGATTTTTTTAAATTGAGGACGTGTCAATTTAGTGTCCAATCTGAGCTACGCTTTGATATACAGACGTTACTCTTAAGTCAACGGTTATTAGCCCCGCAACTTTCAAGATTCAAAATGTAAACTCGTTACATATAAAGTCATTCACCGCGGTGGCACCACAGACTTTGCTGATACATATGAGGAAACCACATTTACGTTGAGTTCGAATTATGGCAGGATTTATCTTGGTTCGCACAAGCCTTGTAGCTATTTGATATTTGTTTTGTTTTTTTTCAGTTTAACTTCTTTAATTCGTGAACCAGCTTCAACACTTGTTCAAATCCAGGCAATCAGAATGTGTTGAAAACTCCTAAGTTGGGTTGGATAAGTGATTTTAAAAAACTAGCCCTAAACAACCCTAACCTATGACTATAAGTTTGTAAGTAACTAAGTGAAATGATTTAGTTAACTAACAGTAAACAAGTCTAATCATAACACTAAGAAGAAAAAATAAATGACGTTGGTTAAAGGGCTCATTAATGTTTTTGGGGCCTTCGTGAGTCATAATACTAAGTATAATTGTACTGAGATTTTGATTTATAATAGTCTGTTTGAATGGAAGCCACAGGTGACGGACCAATTCTACAATTAGGTCTTTTACAACTGTTAGAGCTGTAAATCAACATCACTTAATAATGTTACCAGTTGTTGCAACAGTTTGTTGTGTAAATTTACACAGGCTAAACAAATATGTGTGTATAGAATTGTAAGCCTTAATCCAATTGTAAATTAACAGCAAAGTGACTCCAAATGCCTTTGGAATCTGTGTTAACTTATAACAGGGAAAATCGCTGGAACATTATGCAACTAAATTCAACTGAAAATGTCCTGAATAACACTAACTAAAATAGAGGAGGCATGAATATAGAAGAGAATGGAGAATGGTGTTTACTCATGAGTTTGGTGTTAGGTAGTGTCATCACATGTCACTGTGATATTACGACGGGATATGCTTGTGTTTCGTAACAAGTTTGTAATCGATATTGGCCTTACGTTGTATGTAATCGATATTGGCCTTACATTGTATGTAATCGATATTGGCCAAATGTTGAACACCAGGTGAGGAGACTTAAAGCGAAATAATGATCGATACTTTTACCTCAGTGCAATTAAGTAATATTTGGTTTGATATAAAATTATTATTTCCAGTAAATTTCAACAACAATTGCCGACTGTTATCCCTTCATTCCGTACGGAATTTCAACATAAACGGTTAAATGTATACATAAATCACCGTTTCCATCAAAATACTCTATTGTCACTACGTTTAGATGCTGGAAATTTTATGTTTGTGTTGAACAGAAGCAATATTCCTCACCCTTGTCCGAATATCTAGCATAAATAACATCTTTCACATTTAAATAGACACTTAGTTACCATAGGATAATGTGATTAAACTTCCGGTGGCCAACATTGGGTCAACATTGGGCCAAGGGGTTTGGTTTGACACATCAATTATTAGGCGTGCTATTATTTTCATTTCGCACACAAACTACCATTATAGAAGCGAAATACGTCTGTGATTTATCCATTTGAATTCATGATCTTTTGAAATAAAGTAAAACGTTGCAAAAATGGTTAATGTGTAAGGTATCTTGAGACATAAAACCTCTTGAAAAGGAAATACATGTGGCATGTATATATATTTTTGTCAAGAGTAATCACACTGGCACAGGGATATCGACTAATTAAAGCCGAGAAACCATCTCATATTCTAGATCAATTCTCAGAGACAAGTCTCCAGATAGACCTATATCTCGAGTTGGTCTGGACAACCCAAAGGCAATATATGTAACATGTAAATTGTGAAGATAAATATGTGGCAAATATGTAATACACAAAGATATTAGGTGTGGGTTAAAATAAGCACAACCTGAAAAATGTATCCCTTAGAGTTAGTAATAAACCCAATAGTCAAAGGTTACCTGGTACAGAAGGGAGTTTCGTCTTAACCAAGAGGTCCTGGAGAGATTTGTTCTTCTTGTACGCTATGATAGGTCTCTGTTGTAGAGGCTTATCCATTTTAGGTACAAGGTTTTGATATTCCTGTATTAGGAGACTTGCAAATCTGGTGCTAGGCTGGTCATACTGTAATAATGTCCACCCTGGAACCTTTACCTGGTTCAAGGTTGAGACCCAATGGATACAACGTTTGGAGCGTTTTTACCAAATGAAGATGAGGGCCAAACTGAGCATTACGTTGGCCAGGTTTCAGAAAACTGTTCAGGTCTTTATTTTTTTTGTAAATAGAATATATAGTCGATATCCCTGTGCCAGTGTGATTACTCTTCACAAAAAGATATATATATATATTTGTCAATAGTCATCGTACTGGCACAATTAAAACCGATAATTCATCCCATGTTCTAGATAAATTCTCAGAGACAAGTTTCTAGAAAGGCCTGAATCTCGAGTTGTTCTGGATAACCTAAAGGCGCATCTCGAGAAAAGGCAATACATGTAACGTTGTGAAGATCATATGTGGCGAATATGTAACCCACATATATATTTAGGTATGGGTTAAAATTTAGAGTTAATAATAAACCCATTAGTCTACCAGTGAAGATGAAGACAGTTATGGGTTATCTGAAACAGAAGGGAGTTTAGTCCCAACCAAGAGGTCCTTGAGAGTTTTGCTCTTCTTGTACGCTATGATAGGAGAAATAGGAGAAATGTTCACCTATTGGGGAGCTAATCAGCTGTAATCTTTTCGAACTCAAATGGTTGTTGGCTCTAAGCCTAAGAGGATTTTTGGTTTCTATAAACATACTGTTTCAGGCACTTTTACATGAGGTATATCACATTTTCAGAATCACAGTTTGAAACAACTGCCAAATGATATAAACATTCTTAGTTCCCTAACAAAGAAAGCTCCCTCTGGTATGAAATAGTCTAGCTTACATCTAGCCTTTCTATATACAGTTGGAAGACCTGCCTGACTACAGGGTGAGTCTGATGTTTTCATACAGGTACTGATTCTTTGAATTGGCCTACACTATAACTGTTCAGTTTTCTGAGGGTTTCAGATTTAATCATGCGTAGCATATCCTCTGGGAATCAAAACATTAAAGAGAACAGAACAAGTCTCATGGAAGGAAACGAGGGTGCTATACAATTCCTATGAAAACTTATTATTTGGGATTTAATAATTCCCTTAAAGGTGTGCGGTGGATGAAAAGAATTAGCATGGAGCAGTTGATGGGTATCCGAAGATTTATAGAATACCTTATAGTCCAACATCCAGTTACAGCGACATTGACACCCTTGTAAACCGTAACATCCAAAATATCTACACTAGACATGCTAACCGTAGGCTGAAGTTGAATATTTGTATTATGTTGATTTAAAGCAGAGATGAAGAGATTTAAATCATCACTGGAATGCTGCCAAAGAATAACTTTATCATACAAATATCTAAGGTACAACCGGGGCTGTTTACCACAATTTCCAAGGACTTCATGTTCCTACTCTGCAATAAAGTCGAAAGTGGGACTGAATCTTTGCCCGTAGCACAGCCTTTTATTTGCTGGTACATTCGACATTATATCTCGAATATATATATATCCAAATATTAACAGACAAAAGTGTATTTGAAACATCATGAAAATATTTAACATGTCTAACTGCATTGATAGCAGATTTAGCGAATCACTACTCTACACCGGTGTAAATATGTGAGAAATAAAGGTATTTGCTGTTAAGTAGTATATTGCCCTACTATCTTTGTATTCGTGATCATGACGGGATCAAAGTTCTGAGTTGGTTTTCCAAGAACAAGTTATTGTACTGGAGATTTGGGACTTGGCACACAGCTACTGAGTTGATTCACACTCCACTGCCTTAATCAGGTGAGCTACAAATTGCTTCATTACCGCTGACAAATAAGGCAATTACTTGAACAGTTTCCCCTCTGAGGGAGCTTGGGGACTGTGTTGTAACTCCTGGAATGACACGGAGTTGTTCTGTGTTCATCGCGTAGGTGATTAGACGAACTAGTTCACACAATTATACACTCATTCCGGATGATTTCACGATTATACACTGTTTTGACAAGAGCTGGTAAGGTTGTTTCTTTGATGAAATCTTCAAATATGTCTCCGTGTTGAGGAGTACTGAATGAAAATAGAAGAACTATTCAACGAAAGCAACGTTTAAAGATGTAACATTGTGTTAAGTAATATAGGGATGTTTCATTCCGTTACCGCAACCTTATCATATTTATAAAATAGTCACTCTGTTCGTTGGCCGTATTTCTCTTCAGCCGTGTGAAGAAAAGGGTCATTACTAGGATGTAGCATGTACCTAACAATTATATAACAAGACTTACAAACATTGACATGAGTTTGGTGAGCTCAATCTGCGCAAAAGTGTGACAAATTAGTATTTTTGTTACTTGCATAGTTTGAAATAAATCTAGGCCAAGTCTCATTTCATTTCTTACCTTCCCACTTTGAGTACTCAATTTGAATGAGTGTTCATCGCACAAGATTCTTTGATGGCTTAACGGGGAAGTAAACAAAACATAAAGCCATAGTAAAATTACAGACGCTACCTAGCGATTAACAAAACTGCTATTAGATTTTTGTGGGATTAGTGTAAGTAAAATGTATGGTGAACTGTTTGTGCCATTGTTTTTTATGTATTGCTTACGGATAATAATAACCCAAATTAATAAAAAAATTAATCCTAGCAAAACAGAGTTTGTACAAATATACAGAATAAAGTTATGTATCTTATCCACTGCATTTTAATATACACTTACTTCAGTAACGTGATCACTACATCAATGTAGCATGAAAAGTTCACCGTACATTTTACTTACAGTACTTCATTTGAAGTGTCTTTCAGTGGAAAACGAGTAATCTTACAAAAAATGTAATAGCAGTTTTAGTAACTACTTGATATGGTTTAATAATTTAACTTTGAGTTTGTTTTTTCGTTCCCCTTTAATAAAGACCAAAGTGCCTGCTGTGAAGGTACATGCTGCATGAAGAGATATATTGCAGATTCTTTGACTAGGTTATTTCACAATTAAGTGAAATGATCAAAACAAATTAATGCATATATAACTGAGAGACACAAGTATACAATTCGATTATTGACATAAAATCTTGATGTGAAAAAAGACAGAACAGAAAACTTCTCGTTGTTACTTTCCCTTGTTTCTTTGTTTATTTTTATGGTTGGCTATTTACAAGATTGTATTGTCTTCAGTGTTTCCGATAAACTAACTCCAACAACAGACTAATCAATGTTCAAGAGAGGCCATCGTTATATCAAATAGCCAACAGCATGACGCAAAATACTAAGCATACCAAAAGGCGATTGGCTTATAAATTGTTTCGCAGGAATTATGGAACAGCTGTTTAAATATTCTCTTTACCAAATAAGGAATGTCAAAATGAACATGGAAAAAAACACGGAAACACAATACCTTGGAAGAATCAATACTAAGAATGGAGGGGAAAGACGATTTTTTTCGTTTACGACATGGATACATTTGCAGTCAATCTAATCCTTTTTCAATATGTTTTTTCAAAATAAGTTGTCGCAGAAGGGAATACAAATGTATCAGCTTTAAAAGGCTTTTTAGTTATAAAGCTATAAAGAAAGATGCCTATCTGGTTTAAGATGACAAATATTAACAATGGCGTCCGGACGGACTTTCATCTGTGTAACAGGTTATGGTAGGTTGATGCTAAACTCAATCCAGACTGTAATAATCTCTAAGATTTTTATCTCACAAATATAAATTGTGTATCTTCAGACGAGAATTCGGATAAATATAACTTTATAGTCTTATTATTACGTTTATTCGTGTTTTCTCTTTCACTTAAAATACGTTATAAATCCGACAGGCCTATTTAATTGATTTAACCCTTTAGTTTCTAATTTGTTTTTTAACCATAAACAATCTGAAATAATCTATCACTGGTAAATTTGGACCGCACTCGAGCTTTAACACTATGTTACCTTTTATTCTAACAGTAAAACAGGCTGCCTCATGTTGCTTGACCCATTATTGGTGCTTTTATAATATTTTTTATATTTATGAAATACAATCAGGCATTTCTTTCTTGACTTGCAGTTCTCATTAAATGTAGCAAATGTTTTTGTGAAATCTTTGTATATACAAAATTTTGTTTGTTCATTTTTGTATATTGACAGTAGATTACACTACTCTACTCCTTTTGGCAAAGAGTTTCGGTTATCGTGATGCATAGCATACATATTGTGTCCTTTTACATGAATGGTGCACAGCATAGCTACATGTATATGTTAGGTTTGTCTAATAATTATGCATTTAAATCTGACAAAATTTAGCTCTGAAATAATTCATGGTAAAGGCTGGGAATAAGAGCTGCATTAAAGCAAGCATACTGGATTAGTCACTTTAACGATACGGAGAGAGAGCGTCAGACATCTTAGAAGATTGAAACAGCTGCCTTTTATAATCAGGTGAATAGCACAGACTTCTGAAATACTGACAAATAAAGCTATTATTTGAAGTGTTTCTTTTTTTCGGGAGCTGTGTTTTATATCCTGGCATGTCAAGCTGTTCTGCAGTAGTTAAGCGTTTTTGTCAGACAAGGTCTCGTAATTACGCACATTTTCCGGATGTTTCTAAGATGTCTTTGCCGAGAACATATTCGGCGGTTTCTTTTGATTGAGACTTCGAAATGTCACCACGTCGGACGGACTTGCCACATGTTAAAGGATTTGTAGGTTTAATGAAAGTTTAACAATAACCAAAAACTGAAAACAAAACATTCAGACAGAATATTTAAATGAGGACGGGTCAATTCTAACTCTATTAATTTATGAAAAAACTTCAAAATTTCATAAAATCGAGGTGCGGTTGGTTGGGAGATTCCTGTGCCTGTTGCTCTCTTAAAAGAGGGGAATCAAGAAGCCGATTTGTTGTGGTGTCCATTTTCTCCGAAAATGTATTGTTGCCAGTGTTGATTGGGCTGGCACGCATATATATGAGTGAAATCACCTTAAGTACGACTTGAAGCCCCAATCCAACGAAATAAACTCGAAGAATCAGAATTTGTTGAAATCCCTTATTTCGGGCGCATATATATGTATGATTCCACGACTTGTAGGTTGAAGGTGCCGAAATGTGGTACAGCGAGTTATCTTTTACCTGTATTCGTGTAAAGAGAACTATTATGAATAGCATTGACGAAGACCGACGTATGTTTTTTACGATGTATCTTTCCGGATTTCCGCCATACACCGGCAACGCAAAGTCATTATATAAGTGAAATACCCCCAGAGTACCTTGTTAACATAAATAAGTAAATCAAATTAATGATGATCACCAATACGAAGCAACACATTGATTTTCGACGCCTCAAATGAAAAGAGTAAGTAACAATTACACCACAAATTAATTACACAACACGACTTTAGGTTATTCAAACATTTCACCAATTATCAAAATTAAACGATATTAGGAAGTATACTAACAAACAGACCGCTTCGGACAACAGCTTATGTTGTTCAAAAACGAGTACAGCATATGTCCCAAATATAGGCCGCCATTATTTTGGTAGCCCAGAAAACCTATACGGTATTCCACTGCTATCTGGCAGGGAACCCCATGCATGCACATGAGTTTGAGCGAGTGTTTGAACTCGGTAATTCAGAGGGGAGGGATCTGTGCACCAGAAGCGTATGCTATATACTGACATGAGCGTATTTTCACTCCCTTTAGTTTAAAGTGGAACGGTATCTTTTTGGACTTATGATTACAAAGATTGTTTTAGGTAAACACTTAAACTGAGATACCTGTGTTGCTTTTGTTTATGGGTTTCAATTCATTCTGGAATAATCTTTGTATTCGTGGTTAACAATTTATCATAGTTAGCGTTCTAAGGACAACTCATGCACTGAAGAATTGGGACAGTCAACCAATTTGCTGCTTTAATCAGGTGAACTACAAATAACCTCATTAACGCGTACAATGAGACAATTACCCGAAGAGTTTAATCTAAGGGGAACATTGAGATGGTATGAAAGAGGGGTGTTCTGTGATGGTCATTTAGCGGACTAGGCTGACCTAGACCTGTTAATACTGAACGCAAACGCGAACGCGACCACTGCGACTTTCCGCGCGACTTTCCGTGCGAATCATCGTTCACACTGGAAGTGGCGATTCGCGAGGAAAGTCGCAGTAGTCACATTCTTTCTGACAAATTCAAACAGAAATTGTGTTTATTACGCCCTCTAGTGAGCAAACGTATGCTATATAAAACAAGAAACACATACATTCAAGTTCTGATCATGACGGACTATACATCATCAGACAGCGAGAACGACGCGTTAGCAATATACTTCTTACATAAAAGAAGAAAACGAAAACAACACAGGCGTATATCAGTACACGAAGTCTTCCAGAGACATCCTACATATTGTGAATGTCATCACAATTCAACAGATTTTTCTATATCTCTCTTTATATATATATTTGTTTTAATGTCTCTGAAGTCCCGACGACTTTTGTCAGAAATGATTGGCTTTTTCTGTATTTCCAAAATTAGCTGTTCTTTCTTATCTTCTGTCATGACGAGGCCGTGTGAAAGGGTGAACTGGTTCAGTGGTCGCCTAGAACATGCCCTCTGAACACGCCCTCTGAATTTGTTAGCGCGAACTTTTCCCAAAAAATCGCTCTGGTGGCGATCGTTGCGGTTTTCCGCACGAACAAAATTTTCACCTCGTTCGTCTTCGCGCACAGTATGAACGACTTCATTGATATTGTAGTTCCAATGCGACCGTCGCGGTCGCGTTCGCGTTTGTGTTCAGTATAAACAGGCCTTTACACAGCACACCTATTCCGGCACATTCCAGATAAAACATTCTGTTCAGAAGTACAGATTCCATTGTTTATTTTAATGGAATCTTCACAAATATTTCCTCGTAAGGAATTAAGGAAGATAGAGGTCATATTCAATGAAAGTCCTCTGTAACGGTTTACGTTTGATTCAATTAATTGATTGTTGATTAAGTGCCCGAGAGTTGTTAATTTGAATAGAGAAATTCCTGTTAAATTACCTCGCCATTTGATTGAACCGGCCTGCCATATTGCTGTTGGGCTACTCTGGCGCTAACAATGGGGCCCACTGCACGTGGTGTCACAGACCAGTGTCCAGCCCCAGTTGGATTTGCCTGCCTGATATAACATATCAGGTCCCAGACAATACCATAACCAGGTGGATTTGTAACCTGATATATCACGCAATTATACACCATGTACATGTATGATGTGAGATAACTTAAAGTCACATACGCACCCAAAATTTGGATTTTTCAACTAATTCGTTTGCCTTGATTATTACAAGATTTGATGTTTGTTCAAAAATTAAAAGTCACGTTAAAATAAAAATTATTCATTGGGTACAAAGCTTGTATGGACCAGGCGAAATATAGCAGTTATTGGAATTTAACGTAAGGAGGGCTGGCCATATCTGCTCAGAATGACTTTGATCCAGTCGCGGTGAATGACCTTTTGAGCATTTTTAACCTTGTAAGGTGTGTGGCTAACCCGGTTGACTAGGAGTACGTCGGTACATCAAAGTATGTCTGAGCTATGACAGCAGGTTGACACATTTCCAATTAAAAATTCTGACAAAATTTTCAGTTATTAATTTTTTAGTTATTCGACCTTCAAATTTGATGTTGGAATTATTAGAAAACCCCTAACTTGTACTTCTTAAGAAAAATATAAATTTTTCATGAGATTATGTGATAGTGCAAAATTCAGAACTTTTGAGTGCGTATGTTACTTTAACATACTTCCAATGTGGTATCACAAACGGATTAGCGTAGACAGCTCAAAGTTATGTGCACATGTGTGTGGCATACAAAACACACACATGTGCACACCCATTTTTAAATCTTCTTTAATTCCTTTATTTAATTGAAGGAAATGGTGAGGCTTATTTACATGACACGTAGCATCAATTAGTCTCCTACAAAATGCTCGCCCTAGCCGTATGACCTTGAGGCCAAAATGCAAGGCTCTTTCTTATCAAAGATTGAAGTTCGCAGAGGCATGGATTTGTTCGTTTGAGGCAATTGTGAATCAGATATTTTAATTGTATCAGTTTTTCAATTGGCAAACATACCTACTGACGATTTGTATCTAACTCAATCCGCAAATATGTTAACACCTTAGAACGGCCCCCACTCTCTGTAGCAATTGGCACCCCCAATTCATGGCAAATATTTATAAAACTAACACACTATAATCACTTTTTTCTTTTGACTTACCTGTAAACAAAAAATCATCAAGGTAGCGTTTTACACCTTTGTCGCCCAATTGATGCATTACACAATACTTCAAGAATGCACTAATTCTTTCAAAGGTTGAACAGGACACTGTACAGCCCATTGAAAGACATTTATCAAAATAAAATTGACCATTAAATGCCTAATAGCTGATCACACATCTTCTTTTGCTAAATGTATATTTTCACCCATCTTTTGTATCATATCTATTGCGTCGCGGAGTGTGGAGTATGTAACCGAGCTTTCTTAGTATTTACAAAATCATTGAAGGATTCTCCCTTAGGATAGGATAAATGATGGATTAATCTGTATTCACCTTCCATTTTCTTAGGCACTTAAGCTAGTGGAGATATCCCTAAATTAGGGAAAGGTAGGGAAATAAGATCTGCTATTCTGTCCAAACTATTCTTCGTCAATGAGGGTACTTTTTAAGAATTGCCCCCAATTTGTCCACCTTTATTGAGATGGGGGCCAGACTGAAAGGGCTTACTCTGATGTTAAGATCCTTCATACTGTCCAGAACGAAATGATCCCTATTCAAAAACATCCGTTTGCTACATGAGAGCCACCACACTAACTACATAAATGTGCAATCTTGCATCGCTCACAAATATACTTACCAGCCTTAAAAGCCCAATAGACTTGTCTCTCTGCATTCTTGGGCCTCTTACTACTGGCTCACCTATAAAGGCCTGTTTGTCTATACTAGCAGGTATCTATAATTCGTCATCTAGGACAGAACATGATCGTGATAGGTTTTTAGCCAAGCGTAAACGGAATTGTTCACCATATGTTCGCCAAGAGAAGCCACAATAGCGAAATGCTGCTGTTCGTATGGTACTTATCCCTAGCCTTCACTGGATGACGTTGTAAATATATATCAACAAATTTTGTATAGGCAGCCAACAGCTTCTAATATGTGTTATGGTGTTAGTAGTGACTATTGGTCGCATCATTGCATAACCGTCACTTATCCCTAAACTAAATTATAAGATGGATCAAACAAGTCTTTACTGCTTTTTAAAAGAAGATAAAAATCCACATGATCATTTGTCAAAATGTTTTCCTAAGTATTTTCAGGGACGTGTGAACTAATAGAGTCACAAATAATATGCTGAGGAGTAGTTTCACATGCTAGTAGGGCCTGGGACAATGCATTGGCCGAGCTTGTTAAAAGTTCATTAGATACAACAGGCAAAGTATTAGTTTCCGGAGCTAACTGATCTGACAAAACTCTGATTATGATTGTTATTCATCATTAGATTGCTGCTCAGATTATCAGGCTGTTCACCAACATAAGTTGCCAACGCTTAAATATGAGGTCCGCTTCTTTCAACAAATTCAGTTAAGTTGCTGAAAGCATTTAGAGCGCCAACGAATTGAAAATTAGTGTGCAGTTGGCTTCGGCCTAAAGACAAATTCTCAGAAACAGCATCTGTTTGCTCTTGTCGTTCCGCGAACACCGGGGTTCGGATGTCACCGCTCAGACTCCCCGACGCTATCTCAAAAGATGACGAAGGCGAGAGCACTGTCGGCAAAGCGAGCCGGGGCTCCACAATGGTGCCTCCGCCGTTACTCGTTGAACAGCGTGACTTAGTTTTGCCGCTAGCTTTACGTTTAGGAAGCATCTCATTCGCTCACAACACACACTGCGAACATGAAACAAACATTTTATGAAAATAACGGACGAAATACTAAGAAACACTACCGGATTCAACAAGGTTTGAAAGTAAATTAGTGAAGAATATTTTGTGTTTTGAACTTCATGGGAAATGAAGTACTGGGCGACCTCTGTATGCTTAGTTAAGGGGCATATAACTCCTGCTGTATAACAAAACAGCTCGAAATAATATAATTTAGCGTTTATGTGCTGAATTTATTTATTGCATAGAAAAATTGTATATTTTTAAAATCCTTTCCAACGTTGTATGTAATAACCCATTTTAAACTTGATAATGTTTTAATTACTATTCCTTTTACCCCCGTCTTGCAGTTTACCTCACAATTAAGGAAATAGCCCGAGGGGAATTCTAAAAAATATTGCCACACGTATGGCTGAGTCGCAAGTGTACAATTACATTATTTTGTTTGAATTATTGACAACCGGGAAAAAGAAAACAGGAAACATGTTTATTCTTATTAACTTCGTAATTGGTTGGCTATTTACAGATTGCTTTCCTCGAATGTTCCCAAGTGCTTCCGTTAACTACTTTGGTGATTGTCGTCGCTACCTTGGCTAGGTATTTTAAACGTATTTCTGTAATACCTGTGTTTTGTTTTTAACTTCATTCCAATGGGAGCAGTGAGCAGCGCTCATAGTGCCTCCACTAAATGCATTGCATGGTTCACAAATACACATATTTTGGGAAGTGCATAAAAGTATTGACAGAATGTGTAGATATAACATCAAATAAACTATACCTTAACTATCATCAAAATAAATTTTGCTAAAAACTGAACTGGCTGGGGATTTTTCTTCATCACTGCATGATGTTTGGCCAGTAAAGATAAGTTATTTGTGGCAAATATACAATACAAAATAAAGTTCTCATTTTAAGATAAATATTTTAAAATATATATATATACATGTATTATATTAAGCATATTGGTCGATTTAATAAAAACTCAACATGAAAGAGCTGTAAATCGTACCTGTGTTTCTGACAAAAATACGACTGGTGACATTTGGTTAAGTGCCAACCACTTGTGGCATTGAGCTGGTTCCTTAGAGTTAAAAGAACCAAGTTAACTGAATAGCAATTGTAATATTTTTTCTGTGACATCACGACATCAATTTTGAGGCCTTCGGAAACCTCTCCTTATACAGACGGGATATAAAGGGAACGTGGACAACTTTCAGATGTTTACTGTGTAACATTATTTGACAATAATTAAAAGTATAAGTCAAATGTGTAAATAAACCGTAGTAAAAGAATCGAAAATATAAACGTATTATCAACAGTACGTTAGTACATATGAGTCTTAATAATGGAGACTAACCATTTAACTTTCAGATTAAAATAAAACAAATTCAAATTTAGTGTAATAACGATTAATATTGTTTTAATACAATAAGAGCAGATTCATAGTCAAATGAACTTTTCTTTTAGTCGGGACGAAGAAAGTCGATCTGGTTATAGCGATGTTAACAAACACGCCCAGACGGCCCCTTGTTTGTTAATATCGACAGAGCTTGTAGATGCCGGTATGGTTCGGTTAATACTGAACTGGCTATAAACAGTGCGATATATGTTAATTTGTTCATATTTACATACAATGTACAAGCATCCGAAAAGCATGGTTCTCTTCCTCAAATACAACGGCAATTACAAACTGGTACAGTTGTATAGGGGTTAGTGGTTGTAAAATCAGTTTGAGCAATATGTGTATTGATGCTTGATGTTAACTAGGAATTCAGACTGTGATATTATATACGCTTTGTTGCAACCTTTAATGTAAAAATTACCCTTAATGTAAACAAAAACTACATTAAGGGTTGAACGTTAACGTAAAATTGTTTACATTAAGGGTTGGGAACGACGTTAATTATTTGTTTACATTAAGGGAATTTATTGTTTTTATATTCCTCCTACAAGAACACCCAGAGGATATAATACGGTAGGACTAAACATTTTAGTGCATAAAAAACCTAAAGCAAAAGACCCATAATGTAAAGAAAATACTCAAATAACTGCAAATAAAAATGAATTATCCATTGTTTTCAGATTTCGTTTAGCTTTATCCAAAACCAATGGATTCAAAACCAATGGACAACTCTTTTTGATTTACAGTTATCTGAGTGATTTTAGGTAAACAAAAACATTATTTCTTAAACAAATCGGCATCCAGATGCTGCTAATTATCAGGACACGATAACTTCCCACCAACCACCCGCTCTAGTCTCGTTTTTGGGACCGGAACGGTTCCCAACGCTTCATTATCTTGTTGTTCTAATTCTTTTTCTTGTTCTTAGGGTGACGACATTTGAAAAAATGCTAAGGCTTTTTTATTTCTTATCCAATTACCATGAAACTTAGACTGATTAATTCTTGCATGTTACGCAACGATTGACTGTCTTCGATTTTGAAAAATGTTGTAGATTATATAATAAATACTACAGTCCTTGCATTATTGACAGAGAAATAGTCCATTTAGTACATCAACAACAAGAACAACAACAACAACAATATAACTGCCAACAAGAGAGTGAGTAAGATCTAGACCCCGTTCACCACGGGGTAAAACATGCGTGAAGTTCTGTGTCCTGGTGCCCCTCCAACCTGAGCATCTGGAAGCCCTTTTGTTCCGGCGTAATGTTTGCGTCCTGTTATTGACCTGCATTGTCTTTTTCATTTACTGTAATGTCGAGTGTGTCCTCCATCACCACCACCACTGCATCCAACGCTGCAACAGCCATCACCGCGACCACCATCGAGACCACCACTACCAACTTCGACACCACCACAGCCACAGGCGCCCCCACCGCCACCACCACTACCACCACCATCACCGCCCCCCACACCACCACCATCACCACCGCTTCCACTACCACCACCGCTGCCGCCGACGTGCACAGGCGCTGCCACCGCCATCACAACCGCTACCACCACCACCGCCGCCGCTACAGTGAAGGAGAAAATATATTATATACTAACGGTAAAATAAGTGGCCATATTTGTTCTGGTTGCCCGCTAACAATGGAATCGCAAAATGTCCAACGAATGGTATGGTCAGATCGAGTCATTATAGTAGAGGCCACATCTTTGGTTTGCAATAAAAAAACATATTTTTTTTTACAATAAGAGGCGATATGCGCAATAATAACCCTGTATGTAAAAAAAAAAATTAACATTAAGGATTAGCTCGTGCAGTCCTCTGCAACCCGTAATGTTAACATTTTTACATTAAGAGCAACAACGCTTATTATATTCTACATTTTTGAATTATTTGATAACATTTATTGCTTAATGTACATTTGACTATCAGTCTGTGAGATAACAAAAATGTCTGATATTTCTTGATGTAATGTGAGAAAACATTTTGTGGGAATATAAAAAAATATAAAAAAATAAATTAATAAATAATAAATGAATAAATAAAAATTTACTGATTAAAGTTCTTTGATAAACATTTGTAAATTGTACCCGAAATCGACGTGTTACAGAGACAGGAATTAACCCAATGTTAGTGTGCATTTTATCGGCAACAGACCGCATGAAAAGAAAATAACCAAATCATAATGTAGCCTAACACAAGCTATTTAATAATGTTACCTTTTAGTCTATTAACAAAACAGGCTATTGAATTTGTTTCTGTTTTTACTGTTTTAAGTGAAACGGATTGCCACTAAAATGATAGAGCAGTAATGTAGGAATTATGTGTTGATATGATTTTAGCCAGCCGGTTAACATTATATCGATTGTATTCAATAGAGCCCGTACATGACCGTAACGTGTAAACACAACGTCTGCGTGTTTTTGTCATTATATTAACCCACCATTTCTTTCGTTTCGGTTAAAAATAAATTTTAAATTACCGTCACAAACATCTGTATCATTACACGGCGAGTCCTGGCACATGGCTGCATGAGTAAGGGGATTTCATCTCATAAACCTACAAATACATGTAACGCATTTGAAAGCTCCGTTTCGTCACACACGGAGCTCGAATGTAAACACATTTATTGTGGATACTATTTCGAGAAAAAAGATGTTTTTCTATGGAAACCAATTAACTATTTAATGTGTTGAGCAAAGCAAGAACTCTTATAACGTTTATTTAGCAAAACAATATGGCACGTGACAATATAACATTGAGTAGAATATTATTGTTTTTAAATATATACAAAACAATATATATAAACAAAATTACACATAATATATTATCAATTTATATAATAAAATTTAGTTTAGTTGTTTGGGAGGGGTAAGTATTTAACAAACGCTTTATCTTTCCAAACATACAGTCATATCTACTCGTATTTATAATTATTCCTACTGATTGTTAGATCCACCTATTCAGTTCTTCCCACAGTGAGGAAACCATTTCACAATCAACAAATACATTTTCAGTACTTTCGTCTGTTGTGCGACACAAACTTTTATCCTCTGTCTATTAAAAAATGCAATAAATTTCATTCTGCAAATATTAGCTAGCGAGATACATTGCCGCCAAGATCGATAACTAAGAAAATTTCATGAAAGTCTGGGAACCATATGAAACTTTAAACAGCTATGTCTAGTAAAATATCAGTAACAAGTTAAAAACAAAATTCTAATTTTGTAGCTTTTTCTCCAGTATATATCTTCTGTTCTGTTCTGTTTTTAGAAATGAATAAGAACCGTGTACCGAAGATTAAGTTGACATCGCATTATCTAATTGTCGTTCTTGTTCAACTTTCCATTTTCATATGCTGTATCCCTGTATATTGTGATATTTTGTATTGTTGTATTTGCTGCTGGTATCTTTAGTGTCAAATGTAAATATGTTCTTGTCAGAAACTGGGGTAAGAGGGACGATTCGTTAAAAAAAATTTCAGAGAGACTGTCAGCCTGTCCTCTTCCCATAGAACTCGGCTTACTGGGTTGATTGATTCCAGTAAACGATTATTCCAATCATTGTCATTAATTGGTCATTGATAAATTTTTTAAATCCACACAAATAACAACATTACACGATTTAAACAAAGCCTTGTTAGATTCTTTCACTTTTGTCTGCAATGAGCAATCGTCGCGTTTTAGCATTGCGGAAAATAATACACGGTTACAGGATTAGAATGTGCAGACGAACATAATTGAAAACATAATAGACACCCTGTTAAACGAGCCCGAAAGAACCACTTTACCTTCAGTTGTTTAAGCGATATTTAGAAGCTGGGCAAATAACAAAAAGATGACTTTGATGCTGTTTTTTTTCTCTAATAGTCGAATAACCAACCCCGATCCCAGTCAAAAGCGTTATCTTTCTTGTTGGTGTTGTTTTCTTACCTAGCCTCGTTAACCCATCCATTAATCGCACTTCTATTTACAGAGTATGATGATGATGATCAGGCGAGTTCATATTACCAAGGCGTTCATTGGAATGACCTGTAGTTTTGGCCAAAAAAATCTCACCAGAATAATATAATTGAAATAGCCCGGGAACTATTTATGTTTGTTTATAAAGTCTGAGACTAAAGGTGGAAAACTTTTAGACAGACAAGGAATACATAAGACGTGGGCGACGGAAATGTAAACATTAAAAAGCTTTTAGTTTAAAAAGGAAAAGAGATAAGAAGTGGAGCTGGTTTGATGATGACAAATGTTAACAATCACGTTCAGATGGACTTTAATTTGTTTTATATAAACAGAGACTATGGAAGTTTGATGTTTTGTTCAAATTGAGACCGCAATATTTTCTATGTTATTTACGTACTTAATGTTACTTTAGCTTTTAGACGAGGCTTTATTTAATCACCTATATCGCTCAAAGGGTTTCATAACCTACTTTTATCTTTTCCTTTATATGTTTTTCTTCGGAGGGTAATAGGTGATATAACGGAACTCCCATATCTATAAACGTCTATAAGTGTAACACCAAATCGATGATTTGAAAACGTGTACTTTATTGATATAGGCCCGCTTTGTTTGTTTTACTAGTCACGAACACTATGGGGAAGAATATATGCGAATAAATTGATACATAACCCCAACATTTGCTTGTTATACGTTTCTATAAATGCACCGAGCAGTTCATGTGAAAATGTTAACAAATAAAGTACTCCGGTGGTTATACAAGAACTTGTTTCTGGTCATAAGATATAATATTATTACACCAGGCGATCCTATAGCCTTTGGGTTGAACTTTGGTAATTTCAACAATACGTCCGTGTGTTTTTGACATTTTATTGACATGCCATATACTTTTTCAGATAACTCCTTATTACCTTCACAAACATCTGGCTATACTGAGTGTCCTGGTATATCATGTAGCTTGGTATATTTTCCACAACTTTAATCTCACAAACAAATTAAACATCTGGATACACTGCGCTGATATATCACTTGGCTTGGTGGATTTTCCGAACTTTTATAGCGGAAGAAAAAAAGATGCCATTTTCACATTATAGACAATAACACGGTATTAATAAAACTGCCATTACATTTTTTTAGAATTGAATTGAAATACCAAGGTAAAATGTATGGTGGGCTTTCTATGCCATGTTTTATTTTATTTATTTTTTGTAGATAATAATAACCAAAACCAAATTAATCAACATTTAACCCCAGCGAAAGAGAAACCGTACAAATGTACAGAATCATACCTTGGTATTTCAATTCAAGAGTCTTTCAGTGGAAAACGAAGAATTCTAGAACAAATGTAACGGCAGTTTTATAAACGCCTTCTTGTGGTCTATAATTTGAGTATGACTTTGGTTTTTGTTTTCTTCTCCTTTAATCTGACTAACACACCAACCGTCTGGTTACACTGAGTGTCCTGATATATCATTAGAGCTCAGTGGATTTTCCAGAACTTTAATCTCACGAACAAACCAAACATACCTTCAATATAGCAGTATTCCAACAACAGTCCGTGTAATACGACGGATATCAGTCCTGTCTATTTATTTTTAAAATCGCAAGCAGAAATACCTTTAAAAATAGACGAGAGTAATATCCTTCGAATTACACGGGCCCAAATTGAACAATCTTTTTATCACGCTACATGCCGCAGTATCATTTCAATCAGCTCTGCCAAAACAAAGTAGATGGCTCGATTATTGTGCGTTTTACGTACACGCTTACAACAACATGTTTTGAAGTATTGCAGTTCTATCACATTTTCGGTGAGGAGATTGAAATGTATTTTATTTGACAAGCTGGTACGTGAGTTGAAGTGCTCATGGTATCTGACAGTGTATCTGGTTGTTTTATTTTTTTTGTCCTGGAAGTTTCCAAAATAAACTCCAAAATATCCTTACAAACCTCTGATTAAACTGACTATATCCTCAGATCTACAGACTGCCCAAACCATAGTTTCATAAAACACACCTTGTATACTCAAGTATTGAGTACGGTTGTACGGTGGGTATATCCAATATCTTTAAAGAAAAAGAAACATAAATGTTTTAGTGTAGAATCAAAATTAGAGTTTATGTACTTTAACTAATCATCAAATATTATTGCCATTGTTGGGTTTGTTTTTTTAAGAGTGTGATTGTTTTTTTATTACTGTTATTCTTTTGTTTCTTGTCACGTCAAGGAATGTCTTATGTTCCATGTATATTACATTGTTTTTTACCTTGTTTGGCGATCTTCAAAGTTTCACGACTTACTATTTTAACATTTGTTATAAATATTAGGAAACGGGCAAGTAACAGTTGCGGAAGTATGAATGAGTCTGATTTGATCCTGACCGTTGGAAATAAATCGCATTGTTGGCAGCTTCAATTGCTGTCATTATTTGAAACAAAATATTCTGATATTTGCAGTACTTTATTAACGTATTAGTGAGACATTTACGGGATGAGTATCAGGGCATCCAAAGGGTTAGTAAGTAGTTTCCTTTATATGGCTGTTGTCTCGGTGCACCCGAGTGGTTAGTGAGTAGTTTCTGAGATATGTCTCTTGTTTCCGGTGCACACGAAATGTGAGTGAGTTACTTCCGGGTTGTGTCTGTTGTGTAGGTGATGTTATGATGTGTTTGTTCAAATGATTACATTTAAGTGACCAATAAGAGAGTACCAGTATATGACTGTTGGAGTTGAGGGAACGCCCAAATATCAAAAGTCACCAATCAAAATTAACCATTGGGTCTAGATTCATTTCGGGTGGGGGATTGAAACCAGTTTTTAAAGAAGTTACTACGTGGAGAAGACGAAGTTTGGAAGCCAAGGAGAGAGGACGTAAGGAAGAACAGAATAGCAAAACTAACAACGAAGGTTAAATAAAGTGTAATGAATTAGATTTAAAAGTATAATGATTTAAAGGCAATTTGGATATACATTTCTACCGTTTCATCCATTCGCAGACTGCATTTACCATTATTTTCACTAGAGACCATCATGTTAGGAACAGTTCTGCATACCACCCATTCGCAGACTACATTTACCATTATTTTCACTATAGACCATCATGTTAGGAACAGTTCTGCATACCACCCATTCGCAGACTACATATACCATTATTTTCCCTATAGACCATCATGTTAGGAACAGTTCGCAGACTATATTTACCCACAGTGAAGATTATGTCTGACATAGCGACCACTCTGGTTATGTCTGACAAAGTGACATTTACCAACATTCCCTTTAGTTTGGTATAGAATTGAATTATTCCAGCTTAGTACTGCTTCAAAAGCGGAAATAAGAATTAACTCATGCCCTCGGAGTGAGACAGCATTCCACGGCCACAGAGTCAAGAAATAGAGGGTTAGTGTTACTAGAATCTGGCTTGCGGACATTCGCGCTGGTTCTCATGTGTTTAAATTGCAATTCTTTAATCTGGTAACAATGGAATTATTTTGTGTCGTTTAGAAAGTCCAGTCACTAGGTTGTCTGACTATACTACAGCTGAAAGATTCGACATACTGTGTTGGGAATGTGATGGTCGCGGGTGGGGGAACTTTCCGCTGTGGTAATCAAGTAAGGACGATAAATCCCAGACAGGGTGATCAAGCTTCGGACGACTGTCAACTAGATCCGTCTTTGGAGTATTGTTCAGGACAGAGCATAGGCCTACTGACTACGAAGACATATATTTCCCATCTGTCCAGTCAACGGAAACAGGATACAGTTGCCCCAGTGTGATAATTCACACAGGGACAAATCGTCCAAATTAGACTACTCTTTTAATTCTTATCACTGGCATGAGACGGTTGACTGTACTCGATAATAGGTACACAGATTATCAACCACAATAGTAACTCAAAACTTGTACCTCACGGCTGGTTGGGTTGGTTTTTTTCCTTCACCGATGGTTCGTTTGGCATTCCTATTCACATTAACGATGAACATAGTTATAGACATGGCTCATAACTATCATATCAAAAATAATATATTAAACTTTGCTTCGAAACAGCTAATAATAATACAACTCGTGAAAAGATAGGAATTAAGGGGCTTATATAGGTAACAGAGACTAAGAGTGGTTTTTAATGAAAAATTGACAAATTATGATTAATTAACTCTTTATTTTAATTGGATTCCATCGAGAATCAACCAGTGTCAAAATCTGGCAGCTCTCAGACAATGTCGGCGGTTTTAGGCAGAAATGCCGTCCTTACAATAAACAATAATGTTTCAAATCCAAGGTAATTACAAAGCGGATTGTATTATTATATCTATTGATTAGGGATTTTATGTAATATACTTCAGTATGCTCACAGATAAAAACTTAACAAAAGCCAAACTTGACAATGGAATGTTTATATATAGTCTGATTGTAAAAACATAGAAGTGAAGAATTGGAACTGTGAAGACAGCCCCCCATTTGAGCCCACACACTTCCCTGTCTTAATCAGGTGAACTACAAATTGATTCATTAACACCGAAAAGTAAGTTAATTACTAGAACAGTCTTCTCTTTGAGACAGATTGGGGAGTGTGTTTTATTTCATGGTATTTTAAGGAGCTGTCCTGTGTCGATCGATAAGCGGATTAGACGGTCCAGCTCGCACAATTACACACCAACTCTGGATCCTTCCTCGGTTACACATTGTGTTCACAATTCGGTTGTATGTTTTGATGGAACCTTGTCAAAGCTGTGTCCACGTTGGGAAGGAATAAAACTACTCAGTGAAAGTCACATTAACAGGTTTAAAACTGAGTGCAGCAAATGAGTGATGTTGGTCCTAATATATTCCCTGATCTATAATCATTGCCTTACACATACTCCCTCGCCGTTTGTTGTTTGTTTGATACTTTGCTCATCAACCGCGGTTAAATATTTCTGAAAGTTTTTTCTTAACAACTTGGTGAGGATTTAATACAACATATAAATTGTTATCTGTATTTTAACCGTTTTTGCAACAAAAGTAGAACCTAATTCAATAAGCCTTAAAGACTACCAACATCACTTAGATGTTTTATAGGTGCGTTTTATTGGTACCGGTTTAGTGTTTGTTTCGAATTTTATTAGCAATAAACAGTATGGACAAAAATATCTTGAGTAAATTACGAACAAATATTAGACTAAATGTGTTTTACGTTTTGATTTAATACTAGACCGCATGATGTTATCATGTTGAAGTGTGCTCCAAGCCACTAAGAAGATGTGTTTCTTAAAATGCGCTAAAATAAACATTTGATCATTGTTATAAAATCGTCTTTTGTCTGACGAGCTAGAAGGAAATACACTGTAACCAAAGCCTCTGCTGGAAAGTAAACCATCGTCGTCTACAGGGCTTCAGAAGATTTAAACGTATTTTATAAATATTAAGGAGAACGTTTGCCTAAAAATTGTGGTGGTAAAAATAATAAAAACAGATTGGATATTTATATTGATAGCTGGCACCGGGAGTATAATCTCATAAAAGCTTTCATTTTTCTCATGTTACTCAACAATATTTAATGTCAAACATTTTGAGCGTGATCGCCTACCCATTTCCGTCCATTACATAATTCAGTTGAGTTTCTGACACGTGTTGATGCCATAGGGCAGAATTTACAGTTCAGTCTGTGGAGATACTCTTTGGGACAAGGGCATATACTGAAGCTTTAAGGTTGTCTAGAAACTCAACCTACCCTTCAAATAATGCAGCGTGTGTGGATCTGATCAAATTTCATGGCACATTGATATTCTATAAAATAATGTGCAAATAAACTTAAATACAATGAGTAGGAAAAGAGGAATTCTTGTAGAGTTAATGACAATTATATTTATATCGACCAGATGTAGTTGACGTTTGTATTATACAGGTACGTTTTCGTTGTGGCAATCAAATGTCAAATAGCGTGACTGGTGTAATACCCCTTGTTCGGAGACTCTGTGTCATGTATTGTCTTTTTCAAATGAATGAAAACGATCAACTGTGTTTGCCGTACGATTTTGGCATAAATACTGTTTCAAATTTAAAATGACAAATCCGTTAAAAAAACTTTCAAAATAGGATCTATATATAAATTCCAATTTACAGAATCAGCATCTGTGTGAAAACACCAGAACCACACTGTAATATTGCCGGGTAGGTCTTCTTAATGTATGAACCTAGATATAAGATTGACTATAACATACCAGATAGGACTGAGAACAATAGGGGAACACACTAGAAATGTTTATCATTTGGTAACTGTTTTGAACTGTGATTCAGAAAATGTGGTATACCAAAAAGTATGGGATTAACACTATCCAGAAATTTGTCTCTGAGAATTTATCTAAAACATGAGATTATATACTCTGGACCGACGGTAGCGGAGGCGTATTCGTCACCGAAAAGCGACGCACGAGGGCGCTGAAGTCAGTACCTTGTGTGGCCACCGTGAGCTGCAATCACTGCGCTACACCTCCTTGGCATAGACCGAATGAGTCTTTGAATCCGGGCACGTGGAATCCTAACCTATTCTTCATGCAGTGCATGGGACAGTTGCGGAAGCGTC
>JAVFBZ010189753.1:0-12967 GCA_032466195.1 Katharina tunicata
AGTCCATGGGTTGGATCCTGATTGATACGAGTCCATGGGTTGGATCCTGATTGATACAAGTCCATGGGTTGGATCCTGATTGATACGAGTCCATGGGTTGGATCCTGATTGATACGAGTCCATGGGTTGGATCCTGATTGATACAAGTCCATGGGTTGGATCCTAATTGATACAAGTCCATGGGTTGGATCCTGATTGATACAAGTCCATGGGTTGGACAAAAAAAATAGTTTTAAAAAATAACTAATACGTGTTTGTTGCAGTCCTATCAAAGAGCCTAAAAAGTCATATAATTTGGTAAATACAAAATCGTGCAAAAGCGCTAGCTGGTATGTGTACCTCTGGTATACTGTACATTCCAGCAATGACAAGAGCTGCGATGAAGTTGTCCCGGCCATCACTACGGAGCTCAAATATAGGAATCTGAAACAACAGAAATTATGGATGATAAAAATTGGGGCTTGAATCTCATTTGGCTCACTCCATTATACATGTAGATGTACCGATCAGCATTTCTAAAATATATAGAAAACATAAATGTGTGATTTAAATTTGCTGTTCAGAAGAAATTAGTGAATGCCAACATTTAACATCATACCAGTACAGAGCCATTGCAATATTGGTAAAAAGGTTCATTGTATTAAACACAGTGCAGTGTCCTGCTATAACACAAACAGTTATAAAAAGGTTCATTGTAATAAACACAGTGCAGTGTCCTGCTATAACACAAACAGTTATAAAAATGTTCCCATTAAATATTGTGAAAGACTCTGTTCCCTCTTTTGATCACAAAAAATCAAGGCCACCTGTCCCAAAAAATCATTAAGCAACAAAATACCACTGGACAAATTTTTGAGTTTTTCTTTTTAATGATATTGGGGGTTGGCCAGAGTTTCCTGTATTCTGATGGCATCAGCGAGCCAATTTGTTGTTGTGTCCTCTTTACATCCTGTGGTTTACCAGTTGCCAGTGGTGCAACAGGTGTTTTTTTCTTTAAACCCTTGGACTCACTGGCATGAATTATATAAGTAAATTAATTCATATCAACCAAACAATATTTCCTATGGCTAAAATGGCCAGTGAATAAGGTCATACCTGTGATCCTGTGAGAATGATGGGTTTACCGAGGTTCTCACAGATATAGGAGAGGGAATGATTTCATACCTGTGATCCTGTGAGAATGGTAGATTTACCGAGGTTCTCACAGGTAAAGGAGAGTGAATGAGGTCATACCTGTGATCACGGGAGTATGATGGGTTTACCGAGGTTCTCACAAGTAAAGGAGAGTGAATAAGGTCATATCTGTGATCCCGTGAGAATGATGGGATTACCAAGGTTTTCACAGATAAAGGAGAGTGAATAATGTCACACCTGTGATCCCGTGAGAATGGTGGGTTTACTGAAGTTCTCACAGGTAAGGGAGAGTGAATGATGTCACACCTGTGATCTCGTGAGAATGGTGGGTTTACCGAGGTTCTCACATATAAAGGAGAGTGAATGAGGTCATACCTGTGATCCCATGAGAATGATGGGTTTACCGAGGTTCTCACAGGTAAAGGAGAGTGAATGAGGTCATACCTGTGATCCGTGAGAATGATGGGTTTACCGAGGTTCTCACAGACAAGGGAGAGTGAATGAGGTCATACCTGTGATCCCGTGAGAGTGATGGGTTTACCAAGGTTCTCACAGGTAAGGGAGAGTGAATGAAGTCATACATGTGATCCCGTGAGAATGAAGGGTTTACAGAGGTTCTCACAGATAAAGGAGAGTGAATAAGGTCATATCTGTGATCCCATGAGAATGATGTGTTTACCGAGATTCTCACAGGTAAGGGAGAGTGAATGAGGTTGTACCTGTGATCCAGTGAGAATGGTAGGTTTACAGAGGTTCTCACAGATAAAGGAGAGTGAACAAGGACATACCTGTGATCCCGTGGGAATGATTGGTTTACCGAGGTTCTCACAGATAAAGGAGAGTGAAACAGGACATACCTGTGATCCCATGAGAATGATTGGTTACCGAGGTTCTCACAGATAAAGGAGAGTGAAGAAGGACATACCTGTGATCCCGTGGGAATGATTGGTTTACCGAGGTTCTCACAGATAAAGGAGAGTGAACAAGGACATACCTGTGATCTCATGAGAATGATTGGTTACCGAGGTTCTCACAGATAAAGGAGAGTGAACAAGAACATACCTGTGACCCCGTGAGAATGATGGGTTTACCGAGGTTCTCACAGATAAAGGAGAGTGAAGAAGGACCTACCTGTGATCCCGTGAGAATGATGGGTTTACCAAGGTTCTCACAGATAAAGGAAAGTGCTGAGGCTGTGTAAGCCATTGTGTCTGTCCCATGAAGGATCACAAAACCATCAAAATTGTCATAGTTTTTCTGAAATATTAAAATAAAATAGACAGTGTATGAAAATAAATATATATGCTATTTCAATTTCTATTTCTTCATTTGGTTATGGTGGTCGGTTGGCGATATCTTCTGTGACACTCCAATGATCTTAATGGCATCGGGAAGAAGATGTGTTGTGGCGACCTGTTTTGTCTTTGCTTCCTTACAGCATTGTAATGAGCATTCTTTCACCCATTCGGCTAGCCTGTGAAATAACCATTATTTAGGTGCAAATCGCCAATCCCAAAGACAAACAATTATTTGGTTTCCGTTCTTTATCTAAAATCCAAGAAAAAAAATTAATAAATAAATAAAATAAAAGCCAAGTTACAACATAAAATATTTTGCATGGGGTGATATATACATGTATGATATATAAGTGTAAGAAATACAGGTGTGACCCAGATAGGGGTACGTGATACCCTTAATGCATTCAAGTAAACCATTAAAATAACATTAGACTCCTGGTAAAAGAATGTACAGTACATCAGTATACATTATCATGCTTGACTGCTTTTCTGTTAATTGGAAAAACAAGCTATTGCATAATTTCTGAATGCTATCTTTCCGGGTCAAAGCTTAAAGTAACAGGTTATTTAGGGAGATTGAATCACGTTGGTTCAGTTCACAGGATAATGGTATTATATAGAAAAGACAGACAGCCATTATTTTAGTTTTCATCTTTAATTAGACATTAAACAAAAAAAACATATAAAGCTAATGGTTAGCTAACCAGTAAAGTCAGAGATGAAGACCCAAATTCCCATGGCAATGAGTGATTAGAAAACACATCTAGTACATGTACATTTGTGATCTGTTGTATATATATGCATGTAGGGAATAGTTATATTAAATAATCTATGTTAATTGATTGATAAGGGTTTACACCCCAATTAAGGTTATTTCACTTTATATATACATGTATGACAGGGTGCCAGCCCAATGGGTCAAAGAAACCGCTGCTATCGACGATGGCACAATACATTTACAGCACAAAACCAAGACATTATAACACTAGAAGCTCGAACTCAACCAACTGCATAATCCATGTTTAATAAGAGTATTAAAACACATAAGTAAGCAATAAGTTAATCAATTTATAATAACCATGAGTGACGCATACATTTTCATTACTTTTTTTATTTAGTTTAGTCTAATAACAACATCTACGCAACTGTAATCACACAGTTTTTGTTTTCTTGTGTTTTGTTTATTTTGGGGCTTTTGTCCCTCTTTGTTGTGTGTGTCTACGGAGCGAGTGGAGGGGACAGCATTTGTATCATCAACATTATTTTGTATGATCAACTATAAATGTCACTATTATTGTGAATTAGGCACAGTGTTGTGCTTTACCTTGAAATCAGTCAAAACAGTGTGTCTAGTTATGAATAGAAGTTACCCTAAATCCTCAACAAATATGACCTTAAGGACACAAGTTTAGAGTAATTTATTGAACTTATGAATGTGAATATGTAACTTAAACCTGTATGTGTTCAGTAGATTCAAATCTAATATTCATAAAAACTTCAAAATCTATTTAGGAGTATCTCAAATTGGTCTCGAGTATTACATCCACTATCGGAATGCATTGAGAGGTAGATGATTATCTCCTCTATGTCATAAGCAAATGTTCAATTGGACCAAAATTTAAATAACATTTTCCTTGTCAGATCATCCATTTCAAATTTCAAATTCTGCTAAATACAGACTCGATATTCAGTCCAATTCAGGGGCGACCAGAGTTGTTCAAGTTTAGAGAAATGTGAGCATGCTGTTAGTGGAATAAATAACTGATGGATGAACCTTTTAGTGATACAAAATCTTACCTTTGTGTGCACGTTACTGAAAATGTTTGAGACATTTACCTTACATATTCAGAACAACAAAATATCAGCTAAAAGGAAAAAATAAAAAAAGCACGTAAAACTACTACATGTAGAGAGTGAAATGTTCGGGATATTCGCCACAAAAGAGGACCTTAACAAGATGTCTCGATATACCCAAATTTTACCTGGAATTACATTTGAAACTATCGTTGGCTGCAATCAAAGACACTGTCACTCTTGGTATATATAAATGTATGAATACCAAACAAACCATCGTACGTAAAGAGGCAATACGCCAATTTTTATTTGCTGCACCCCCCACCCCTGAAAATATTATTGTTCCCAATTCACACTTAAACATTCAATAAATTACTTTAAGTTTGTGCCTTTAGAGGTCGAAGTTGTTAAGGATTTAGGGTAGTTGTTCTGCCGTTGGTACATGTTCAACAATAATAATGATTACAAGATTATGTCACCATGAAATTGCTATTATTTCAAAACATCAATTTTTGTTAAGCAATTTTATAATCAAACTGCACAATAAATATACAGAAGTTTGCACAATACGCTCTAGATCAATTAGGCACACATTTGATTGTAAATATCACAAAAATTATCTAAATTTGAAAATAAGGAACACTGCAGAATTTATTTAAATCGTTTGAGCGGCATTAAACTGTTTGAGCGGCATTTAGAAGTTCAGGTAATAGAAGACATAACTTTATGGAATCCAACTTCTTTATTGAAGCAAAACGAGGTTTCGGTCTCTGTCCTGAGACCTTTATCAAGCGAATGATAACGGTCTCAGGACAGAGACCGAAAGACTCTTTGCTTCAATAAAGAAGTTGGAATCCATAAAGTTATATCTTCTAGAATTTATTTAAACAAAAATAAAAAGTAAACTACCAGTATGTTTGCTGAGAAATAAAAAAATTTTATCAGATGGAAAGACAGGCAAGGTGAATAACCCCATAACTTGTGTACATAAAAAGAGATTAAAATTGAAAAGAAATATATTTTATCTCTCTCACCAGAATATCATTGGCGATCATGATCCAGTCTTTCATGGTCATGTTACAGGAATCCAGTAAAGGTTCGTATTCATATAACTGGTACGAGATTCGAACTCCATCCCTTGTTACTCTTAAATAAAAAATATCAAATGGTCAGATAAGGAACGCAATCTTTCACTTGACAATGTTACCCCAAAGATTAGTATTATGCATGTCAGATTACCCTAATTCTTCAACCATTTCACCCCCTCGGAGTGTGTTTAGTCGAATAGGTACCATGAAATTAGAGCATACGCAAATTTGGGAAAGGGCGTAATTCAATTATAAATAATTTATTTATTATTATAGCCTACTGTATAACTTATTAATTAGCCTCTCTGCCCGAGATTTAACAAGTCAGACTGACTGAAAGTCTTATTAATGCAAAAATCTCAGGGGGTGAAAAGGTCGAAGAACATATGGTTTAGGTATTCTGTAAATCATTGAGGTTCTTTTTTGTGTTTGAATACCTGTACTTTAATGTCATACTCAAAGGTATTTAACTTATAACATATATATGGTAGAGGAGTTTGGATTGTCAACAATGGATAGTTAGGTTTATCTAAATATAGGTATTTTGATTTTTTTTTCTCTTCTTTTTCAACACCACGCCTACATGTGTACAACACTATTTTACCATTGTAAAATGATTTTTATTTGAATTTTATTTTTATTTCCAGTCAGAATTCTTTTTTTAAAATCACTAGATAAGAACTTTCGATCTGAATGCTAAACGAGTAAATTCTTTATACAGGTCACTTGATCCATGTCCCGCAATTATAAAGCCGATCGACACTCAGACTCATATCAACAAAAAGTAAAACCTTACGGTAAATAGAGGGATGTTGCCACTTCCGCTATCATATCATGACAGCTGTGCGTTTTGCCGTATTCTATGTCGTTAAACAACGGGTTTTTGTAGAGTTGCCTGTGCAGAAAGTTTGGCTCAGGTTGATATACTAAACAATTGGATAAAATAGCAGTATGAAATTAAATGTATTTAATTAAATTAAATTTACTGATTGATCAATACTTAACAAATCATAATAATAGATAATGGGAAAAGCTCGAGTGAAAACAGCTCAATCCGACAAGAACTATAAAGGAGCCTACTAGGTTTTCTAGTGGCCCGAGTAGGCCTATATCTCTCCTATGATATTTAATAACTTTTTTAATTTATTGTCCTTTATAAGCTTACGTATAAAAAAAATCTATAAATTTTCAAATAAAGAATAATACAACAATTAATCTAAAGACAATATATTTACAGGATTATAAAAAAAATTCAATTCACATTAATAAGAACTTAAATTTATACATGTCATTAAAACAGGATGAGGCTGTATTGTGTATGTACATGTATAGTATGCATGGTATGGATCTATGGTACCAGAACTGAGAAGTCTATTAATATACTTATGATGGTACATAGTCCCGACTGCATAGTTAATTCATTATAATAATGAATTAATATGTATAAGTCTTTGGGAAATTATATCATAAAATGTTACACACCTCCGTCGACAGCTTTCATACCAATAGTGCCTCCAGTATACAGAACAAGTACACGATGCTTGTTCGGGACTTCTTCAAGGGCAACACGATCACTGGGCTGATCACTCGCCCTAAATACCTCGTCAGAGGAGCCCGGGGAAGACGGTACTCCATCCTCTGAAGTCCCTGATTCCAATTTATGTTTGTCCTCGACAGAATTATCAAGCAGAGGAAATCGTTTTAAAACCTTTTCTTTGTACGACGGGTCCTCAAACTCAAAATGATTTGAGGAAACCGTCCTGTAAATACCAAAAGAGTTATCTTTAAGCGCCATCTATGTTGAACAAGTTAAACTGGGTGATCGTTTGTTTACACTGATGCCAGTAAATCACAGCTGCGACTGGTGTAGTATTCGCACTAGTAGGTTAGTAGTGTCTATCTAGTTTGTCACAAAACCTGAATGACGAAATGATCCAGAAAACCACTGCGTGGAGAGTGACATGTATTTTTAAGATTTGTCTCCCCTGAGTGTGAGTTTCAGTTGTCTCCCTTGTGGGCTTTGCTTCATGTACTGAACCACATCATGGAAAGTCTGTTCTGCTTTCATGACCACATAAACTTATCAGATAAAGATGTCCTAATTGTAAAGGTACAAGGTTAATCTTGTAAAGACGAAAACTCAACCATTGTGTTAAAATTCACCCTCAATGACAATAATAACTATATTCTATCGTGTCTCTCCCCTTGTTTATATTAAAGCACTGTTACATTCTTATTAAAAAAAAAATATTATTTAAAGAAAAAGACATCATATACAATAGAAAACAATTTAGAGCTAGCAGCAAAGTATGGTAATTAAATCCTTTATATGGTAGCAACATGTAGCAGGCAAACATGGTTACGAAAAACTGTCAATTCCTGGACGACCATTTCAGTTCTCTTTTCTTTACATATATCAAGGGATAACACTTACTCGTTTTCTTTTACCGTAAATAGATTTCCATCAGTCTTTATGCAATATCTTGTGTTAAGAAAGTTTGCTCTTCTGTTTATTTGTATTTGTAAAAATACATATTTTCAAAATCTTAGTGAATATAGGATTTTCAGGGGAAACTTAGAACAAGGAAATCATGTTGGCATAGATAACAGAGTTCGGCTAAATATTATGCCATTATCAATAAAACATATCCGTTTAACTGATGATGGCATAATGAAACCCAAAATAGTTTATATATAGGCTACCAAAAGGACTTCCTTGTCCAGAATTATCTTATTCTACAGTACCTGAAACTGATCTGGGGAACAACTGGTTGAACTCTTAATTTATCAGCCATCATGCGTTTTTTGTGACTTAAAAGGTTCATAATTTCTTTTTACAAATAAAATTCTTGTTATGCCACTAGAACATTTTAGTCTAAAACAACGGCAACAGATCAGCTTCTTCTAGGATGACATTTAGATCCAAGACCTCCAGGACACAGACAAGTCATGCCAACCGCCCTTCCAAAAGTTTGGGTATCAGTAACTTAAAAAATACATGATGTTTAATGTTCACGTGATACCTATATTCAAGTCATAGTTTTAAGTCCAGTGAGTTTTCAACACTAGCAGATTTTTCCATGTGTAATTTTAAAGATAAATGCCTGTATTTTATAGGTTACCTGTGGTTACCTATATACATGTATATAATGGAAACAAAATTTTAAAAAAAAGTCTGCTATGTATATTGAGATTATATTTTGCGAGATAAAAAATTCAAAACCGTTAAATATCAGCAACAAAAAATGTATTTTTGTATAAGCTCCCATTTACTATATTGTTAAAGTTGTTGTGTATATGAACCTGTGACGTCAAATATTTAATATTATAATATTTAAAATAGCTCGTCTCCGTTAGGCTGACTTTGAGTCCAATAAATTACAGGCATATAAAATGACATATAGAAAAAAGAGAAATCTGGTGGAAAATTGCTGGACGTCCTTTAATTTGTATAAAGAAAAGCAAATCAAGACAATGAGAGTCAGTCAAAAATGTCAACTTTATTACCAACAGTATCACAAAATTTTCTAACATCCTAGAAGTAGGAAAAACAGTAACAATACAAAACTCTAGGAATGTAGAACAATAAAAAAAAAACGAAGAAAATAATGGAAGAAAATAACTTGTGATAACAGCTATAATTTACTATTTTAAGCAGTGCTTATGTATTAAATACAAAATTATGTTAATATTTCAATATAAGATATTTCCCAAAACATACTCTTTTTCATGATGCAAAATTCCCCACACACATTTTTAACCAAATATGAAAAGGGTTCATATAAACAAATAATGAATCTGTTCACTTTTTTTGTATCTTGCTTTAGTGCTGTGTAGAAATAGAACACACATTTTTAACCATTTTTCAGCACCCGGTATTTAATTTGGGAGAAAATAAAAATCCAGTTTAGCTGGGTTGAATTAGTAGTTAAAACAAATATTACTGTTATGTTTTAGAATATCTGAATACAGCTATTTGCACACAAAAGCCTACAGTTATCATCAGATTTCTGGCCCATAGCAATGTGGAGCGATGTACATTACACTGTTTTTGCATATTTATACATAAATGCCATACAATATTTCTAAACACTTTCATTTTCTGGACATTGTAAGAAAATATTGGCAGTTTTGTAGTTTTTGTTTTAATTTTATTTCTCAAGATGATTCATAATATTCACAATGGTTAAACTATAAACATAATTTTCAAGTTTGGTACATTGTTGGAGAGGCCATAGTCCTTTTAAAAAGTAATTTTAGATTTTTTTACAATCCGGCAAAATTCAAAATGATAAATATCACCTGCCGGAGTTCATTTTACAGAACTACATGTAGGTTGGCTGTGTAACTGATATGATGCCCCAAACCCAGGGATGCCCAGAACAATACAGCACAAGAAGTTCTCATCGACTGGTTAATTTCTGTTGTGTGTTTGTGTTTTATCTTAAGTAATAACAGATTTACAGACCAGCTAGTGCCGACCAACTTGGGTCAATTAGAGAAAGATTAATGAGGAAGTTGTTATAGTTTCACTGAAAAAGTCAGTACATGTCAATATAAATTGAAAGACATGGAGACGTTAAGATAGTTATTTATGTGCCCTGGTGGCACTTTGGATGAAAAGTGACAAAACACTGAAAGCCCTTATCCAGAAACTGTCATAAGTTTTAAAAGTGCCCATAATAAATATTTCAATTTGTGATATGAACATGACAATGTTAAAAGTTGTGTTGATAAGCAGAATAACATACATAGGCTAATTTTATGTGTCACAGGAATTCTCTTCTTAAAAAATGTCAAGAGAGAGAATTTTGCACTGAGCGTTTCTATTTCTACTTGTCGAAGAACCACATTAAAGCAAACATAAGTCCTACTGGTTTTGTTTTACTCTCATCCATGAGGAGTTCTTTCCCTTGAGACAGAGATAATTCTATCACCTCGATTAGCTCCCCTTCTTCAGCCAACCCTCCTCCTTCTGATACTTTCATAGCATCTGTGACTTCTGCATAAAATAGAGTCTGCTTTGAGCAGGAAATACCCACACCAGATCTATGACAGGAAAAAAAGAACTACAGTAAAAAGTCTCTTCTCCGAAATAAAACAGCTATTTTAATTAATAATATATTCACTACTTCCTGAAACTTTAAAAAAATGTAAATGTGCAAACCGGTTTCCTTTTTTTACCCTTGTTTCACAACCTATTTAAATACATAAAAAAAAAATATCCTTTCCTAAACTTACATAAAACAATTAAACCAAGAAGATTATGCCATCCATACCCCTGACAATCTTAATACCATACTAACACATATAACAATACATAGTTCATCTTGCAGGAAGTAAAGCAGTGAAACATGTGGAATATAAACATAAACTTTATTGTATCTCCATGGACATTTTAACATGTGTATTTGTATTTTCTATGTGTATTTGTGCTCTGGATACAAAATCTAAATCTGTCAATGACTTATTCCAAATTTGATAAAATTATAGAGAAAAACATTTGGAAAATCTCTAAATAACGAAAGGCACTAGTTCACCACTTGCTTGGTATGCATACAAAGTTTCAGAAATACAGTTTATTAAAACGACACTGACCTGTAAGATGTGACTCTTTCGAAGTTTTCTATTGGCACATTATATCCACACTCCTCTAACACCTCTTTCTGGGCAGTGACTATCGGGCTATCGTCTTTGTCAATAAGGCCGGCACAGAGCTCATACGATATCCCAAGAGATCCAGGGAACTCTTCTGTGTCAATTTTTTTAACCCCACCTTCTTCTCTTTCTGAGGACATACTTAGATACACAGCTGTAAAGAAAATGTTTTCAAATCGAAGTTTAATTCAACAAACTTCACTTGGTTGTTTGGATATCATTCAATGATTTCATTAATATCAAAGACAATCTTAAATTTGCAATCGTCATATGTATTGAGGGTTTTCTAGTAAGTTTCCTATGTAGATGCTATGTAAATTGCAATCATCATATGTATTGAGGGTTTTCTAGTGGGGATCCTATGTAGATGCCATGTAACTTGTATATTTTGTCTCTAAATGTTTTAATCCAATTATAAACATAAAAACCAGTGCCTTTATATAATGTTTCTGTTTAATAAAAATTTTGATTATTATTAACCCACCTGGTCTAAACTGTTTAACAAGAACTAACACTTCTCTGGTAGAGTTGTAAAGCATTACACAGACACTGAAACAAATAAATAGACCTATAGAATACTTTTTCAGAATATTTTTCAGGAACTGCTTCTCGAAAATTTGTCGCACCTGGAGCTTAAGTTCCAGATCTCTGCGCCGAGGCAAGTAAGGAAATGTCTTGTTTTGTATCCTGTGGTGTCCTTTTCTGGTTGCCAGGGACTATAAAGGTTATTTCTTTCACTCTTCGGACTGGTCGCGTAATATGAGTGAAATAACCTTTATGGTGTAACACCTCAATCAAACAAACATTCGTGAACTGCCAGCAAAAATGACCCTTGGATATATATTTTGTGTATAAATGTAGAGAAAGAAAATTGTGCTTGCCTCCACCGGGATTCGAACTCGGGTCTGTAATATATTACAGAAATTGACTTAATTAAACATTCAAGTAGAGCAAATATATTCATTTTCTTTATAATAATTTATTCAGGCCTATAAACATACCTGTCATGTGACTTCATTGCGTCCCATACCTTTGGAACACCATTCTGAAGAATAAAAAATGAATGATAAATCTTGTTGGACATGTTAGATGGAAAACGGTATTACGGTAAGCATGTTTTCTCAACAACAAAAAAAAGATGTACAGTATCAATTCACTACTGAAGTATGTTGTTCATTGCCATTTGATCCTGATTATTGTTATATGTCAAAGAAAATGTTACTTTTCTTGTACAATGTTGCTGCTTGAAGTAGTGCTTTAGGAAAATAGTAGACTGATCGATGTGAATCCTAGGCCATTCAAGGGCCATTTATTCAATCAAATCCCTTTTGAATAGAAGTACAAATTATGTTCTTATCAATTTATTTGACTCTAAGCTGTATTGGTCTACTCTATTTATAACCAATTTTTAAACCATTTCATAAGATGTAAATTTTCTGTCACTTGCACACATTTTACATTTTTAAGTCTACAGGGTACACCCTAGATTTTAAAAGTTTAATACTTGATTTTTCTGCATAATTCAGGACTTTACCACTTTTTAAATTGCCCTGGAGAACTTTTGTCAAGCTAACAACCCTGTTTCTTCACTTTAACAGATGCATCCAATATTTCTCTTTTTATTCAACACTTATCTGATAGCTAGTCAGAGTGGCTCAGATCAGTCAGATGTTATTTATTTCTGATAACTTGATAGCCATTATGCTATGTGTGTATTCTTGCCTAAAAACATCAAGAAAATATTATGAACGTTGGTTGGAAATGGTTTTTGAACCAAAGTCACTTGGACTGGCATTTTATTTGCACTTTCTTGTGCATGTTCATTGTAAGCCACTGCTGGCGTTCCTTGTAAGACACTGCTGGCGCTCCTTGTAAGCCACTGCTGGCGTTCCTTGTAAGACACTGCTGGCGTTCCTTATAAGACACTGCTGGCGTTCCTTGTAAGACACTGCTGGCGTTCCTTGTAAGACACTGCTGGCGTTCCTTGTAAGCCAC
>JAVFBZ010189764.1:0-11310 GCA_032466195.1 Katharina tunicata
TAAGTCTCGGCATGTTGTAACTCGTGTACAGTGAAATGGGAAAGGCACATCATTGCCAGAATTGCAGCTTTAAATAGTATACCCATCACCACCTCAGTATTTTCCCCAAGTTTCATTTGCATTCGTCAAAATCTGAATATTTCATGTGTAGCTGGCCATGTTGTCCTATTCCAGAAGCATTGAGAAACATAATCAACCATGGCCATTGTACACAAGAAACGATGTTTTTAAAAAATTCAACACTTTCTTGTGACATTTCACCTATGCGTTTCTTTTTTGACAGAGTATATATATGTCCGCCAATTCTGATCACTGGTTAACAGGCAGATTGCATTAGACTGTTCACTATGGCCAAAAAGATAGAGCTTTGTAACACTATAAGTTAATCCATATAAAAAACGACAACATTTATCAGTGTAGACAGCATTAACAAAAAAATTGCGGTTGTCACAGCTACAGCTTTTACCTCTATCACACGCACGGCGTCAGAACCTGAATTAAGAGGGGAGTACATTTCTAATATCTTCAGTTATCTTGGCTTCAGCGATTAATTAATCAAAAGGGCCAATCTAGATTTTTTTTTATAAATAAAATCTTGTTATATTGCAATAACACCTAATTGTCCAACTCTCCAACACAATTTTGTTCACATTACAATCCGGTTTTGTCCAATATTATTTCTGTGGTATACAGAACGGTTGGAAAAAGCTTGTAACTAGCTTTTCAATTCGTCTTACGAAGCAACGGGAAATATTGTCGAATATTAATGTAAATAAAGATCAGACCTGTTAACGGAGTATAACACGATTATATGTGATATTTAACCGAGAGTAACTACGAACGGCTACATCGGTTTAACTATTCAGGAATGTTCGTCTGGTGGATGCAAATCGACCTGCTAGCTGAGTTGTGACGTAAGGCAATCAGTGTAGGGTAAGTTTCAGAGTTAGCCAACTGTAGCTGTGTGAAGGGATAGGCCGAGCGCTGAAATATTCCAAACAGTTCTCTATAGCGGATGTTAACAATCGCAATAAACACAAGACGGGTAGAAAGTTATACAAAAACGGGACGAGAGAGAAAGTTGCGTTGTGTAATCCTTCTGATGGTAAGAAGACTAAGGCGTATCGATGTCAGTCTGTCGTATAATGAATATTGACTTGGGATATGCAGTAAGAAGTTTGGTAATTTCAGCGCTAGTACTTCTTGGAAGATGTCGTGCGCATCGTTTGTTTGTTTGTTTGTTTGATTGATGTTTAGCGTCGTACTCAAGACTATTTCACCTATATGACGACTTATTATTAATTATTAATTTGCGTTGCCGGTGTATGGTGGAAACCGGGAAGAAACCTCGTAAAAACCACCCCGCGAACTCCGCAACAACCGGAATACTTCCCTTATACACCTAAGGTCAACACGGGGGATCGAACCTATTCCGGGTACAGTGGAGGAGGCTTCGTAGTCAAACGCCACACAACGAAGCCACGAGGCGGCCCAGTGCGCATGGTTAATTAAGTGGATGCGCTTTAAGTCTGGATACAATGCTTATCCACATGCACACAGAGTACACATAACAAACATTGTTTACCCCACATGACACGCTAGTCAATGAACTGGGCATTCAAATCCTGTGTATCATGGGTAGGCTTGTGGAGCACAGCTTTCGGGAAACAGACATGCGGATAGGCAGAGAAGATCATCCGATCACTCACTGGTCCTGTTACAATGACGTCAAAAATCTCAATCACATATATTTGAGAAACTAATAAATACCTAACCAGGACTACCATAAAAATAAATAAAGAGAGAGAGAGAGAGAAAATGGTAACGAGAAAACAGCCGTGTCTGGATTGGAACCTATATGAGGTTTTGCTTTCGAGCCGAGCACGTTACCAATATATACCGTCATGCCAGCTGACATTCTGGGTTTAAAATGTAAAAGGGTTTTCAGCTAGGCATATTGTTTCCAAAAACATTGTGACGTCATAATGTCTTGACCAATGAGTGATTGGCCGACCTTCTCTCCCTATCCGTATTTGGGAAACAGAATCCAGCAAATACTTCACATAATTACAGGATAAAAAACGCTTAAATTATCCTTCTTGACTAATGTATTTTGTACTTGGCACAACCCTAAATATATATATTACCAATCAATACGTGCCGTTTTGTGCCAGGAACATAAGCCTGTGTAAATGAGATGTTAGTAGAATCATATCATATAGCAGACAACTGTGTATGTGAAGCATCAGCTGTAAAGCCTTTAAGAATAGTATGTCCGGGCATTGTCACAAGGAATGTCTGCCCTCTCTCACCGACAAAATTAAACAAATACGATGAAAGTTGGTGGGAAATATTTTTTGAACTAATGTTTAAAGATAAGAAAGAATTGTTGTTGCCAAGTTTATTTGTTGTTTTTTTTTAGAGTTTTTAGAGATGTTAAAAATGTACAAAAGGCATAATCGGTAGATCGCAGACGTTAGTTTTTGTCCGACAGAAAATAATATTAAATATATTGTCTGATCTCTTCGCATTTTGTCTGGTTGGATAATTCTTATCCTTGCACTATAAAATGGAAACACTGAAGACATTAAACCTAAGTAAAGATGTAATATGAAGCTAATCGTGCATCTAACTGCTGTATTGGCTATCAGACTTAGTGGTAATAATGCGTTATTTGACATTTGTGGAGCAATTCATCAGCATCAATAGTTTCATACTTGAAGCCGTTAAAAGGTCCAGTCAATCTAGATAGATAGCGATACGTGAGAAAACCGCCAAGTGCAGTCATGCTCCGCCTTAATGTCAAGGCATCGCTACCGGAAGTTTAGTAGTGTGTATAAAGTCATGAGATCATGGAAGATTTGAATGATATGATACGAGATGCTCTCATACTACTTATAGGAGAGGGTAGTTTCTGTTTATTATCTGGTCAATTCTATATTATTTTGGGAAATGTTTCTTTGGTATGCGGAAGGAGACTTTTTAAGATTTGTTCTATCCAATCTATGAATAAAATAAACGGCAAAAAATCCATTTTATCCCCGTTAATAATATTATAAACGGTCTGCATGCTTTTGAGCACAGGTCGGACAAAACTGGACTTTTTCGATTCTGTGAAATTTCTAATTACCTGGAGAATGTAATGACTCCGTGTAATGAGTTAAAGTAAGAAATGACAAATTTCCGTATTACTCTTCTCCACTGTCAGTAAATAATTTCCAATGCAATATGAAGCGGTTAAAACTCCACCTGAGAGGGGATATGAGATCAGTTCATTTGCTTTCTGTTGATCAATAATCGAAACCTTTTAGAGGACATCCTTGCAGCAAATTACTGACCATTACTGAAAGGAACATCAGGCAATTTGACTAATTGTTTTGAACCAAGTGATTTCGTTTGTTCATTTATTAGAGAAATTATTTATATATTATCATTTATTTTGACCATTAAGATATTGTTTACCTCCACATTGTCTTTACGCTAGATTATGAGCGAATAATCATCCTACGTGGTCACAGGCGAATGTTTTTGCTGTAGTTTGGAAATGTCTTTTTAGACTGAGGATGGGAAAACCAATATATATCTGGACATATCACGATAAGCCAGTGGGATTGCTAAGAAATAACTTTAAGTTGGGTTCATTCCGATTTAATTTGGACGCAGATTGGCGTAAATGGAACAAGGAGAAGTATGGAATCCCGGAAGTGACAGGATGGTCTTCCACGTACCTGATAAAATGGCATATAACTGAATCAATTTATCACTAACATTAAAACATCGTACACAAAGTTGTCCTTATCAGTTGCAAATTTAGATCAATATCATTGACGGCAACGTGTACAAATTAAATATTGTTCTGTTCAGCAGCAATTAGTACAGTGAACAGAGCCAACAAACGAGACAGGACAATTGATTTTTAGGAATTTAATCCGTCAAGGACACAAAGTGTGATTGAGAGAGCGAGGAATATCGGCAGATTTCTGACTTCCCTCCAATATTTGAATCAGCAAACCACTCCATATTGATTAACCCTTCCTAGCTGGTTTCCCTTGAGTTTTCTGCTTGGTGTCGATTTGGTAGAGAAGCTTTCAGATAAAGGCCATTTTTTTCCGACCATACCACTAGCTTAAAAGACAGTCCAGACAGCAATAGACCATTTCTGTTAATATCCTGTGTCAATATGAAAAATGGAAGAGTTCGATCTCAACCCAATTACGTAATGAAAATATGTCATTTGTAAGGGCATTGTAATGCTAAAAAATGTACTGAAAAACGTCCATTGTTTGCAATGTAATACTACCACTAAAATTGAGCAAAAACAGTAAAATTAAGAAAAGCTGTTGGAAATCATTTTTCGAAATTTACATTTTCCCATGTGGAAACAATAACGAAAGCTGCCATAAATTATCTAATACTCAATTGCATGTGTTTGTTCCAAACATACATGGCTTTGTAAGTGTGTTGTTACTTTTCCCGTCCCTCTCTTTTCTCCAGCGAATACATCTTGATATGGACCGACACGTGATAATAAACGAGTAGCAGCACACCAACGTCCAGATCACATATGTTTGCCGGTATAACTAATCAATAGCTTCACAGAACCACATATTTAGCAATGTTTCATTTTCGCTTCAAATACAAACTGACAGATTATTGAATTGATATGCGTTAAGAACGCCAAACAGGGAAATGGAAGAGAGAACGCTCGATAAGTCACTTCGGCGAGTGTCGCTTTAACTTGGTTAGTTCACTATTTGCTTAGCACTGATCATATAGCCTTAATGAAGCTTGTCGAGTAACACATATACAACAGACAAATTAAACCACGGTTCATAAGGGTTCCGAATTATCAATGTACGGTATGATGGCAAAGAAGAGCCAAACTGCCTCTCTGTTCTACAAACTCGAAGAAGCGAAGGAGCGAAGTTGAGATGCGAAGGAGCGAAGAAATGAAGAAGCACAGTTGCTGGGTTATCATATATAGTGCGCTGTGTTTTCTCGTGGTTATGCACTTGGCTTTGGAGATCAAATAATGCTCGAAACTCCATTGTGACTTCAATCAAATTAAAGCAGATGTTCACCAGGTCAGGCCAGCACATTGATTGATGTCGATCTGTGCCTGCCAGACGCTTGTCAAGGGAACCGTTTTAGAGGGTGTGTAAGATACTCAACACCATATTCTCTGATAGATCTAGTTTAGTGGCCCTACAATTCAATATACGTTATATCATCAGTCTGAAGAAGTATTTAGTTAAATTCTTAACCACAGCTTGTGTTATCCACGTTGAATAAAATCAAACTGGGTTTGTCGCGAAGCAACGATTCATTGTGAATAATAAACGGATGGAAATGACGACGATGATAAATCCGTTGTATAATCTACAGCTAATTACTAGAATCCGGTTAATATGTTCTCTAATGAATTCCTTTATTCTTTGTACGATGAGAAATGCCCCAGTGTTTGCCTGTTTCCGATGTTCACTCGTTAAGAGCATAATACACAATATATAACCATTGCTCAGAGGTTTGCAATCAGGTATTTCCAATAGTTATACTTATTCAGGAACGAGCTATACTGCTTTTACTCTTTGATTTACGTCTAACTTATAAACGTCTCAGGGTGGCCAGAAATACAATCCAGATCGATAAAAGTCATTCAACATTTGGGGTTTATACTAATGTCTAGTTATTACAATCTTGAACGTCGCAAAGCTATCTTTAATTTTTGTGCTCTGTAAACCTCAAAACAGTAAACATTTATCTGTATTGGGTATTCCTCAAAATCAGCAAGTATCATTAGCTTTATAGATTTCAATTTTTGTCTGACAGCTGTCATAGTACATTGCCAACTCTTGTCTCCATCTTATCGACAGATTCACAATTGACTGAAATTCTCTATGGACTGATCCAGAACACTTTCCAGTTCTATTAATGCCCGCGTCGACAATTTGAGGTATAAAAATTAATATAAATTTAAAATTAATCATAATTTCTAAGGCGAAGTGTTAAATGAAAGTATGGAAGTCACTGGCAACAGTCTTCAACAAATGCTTATATACCTACATATTGTTCTGTTTTCCTGTTTATACGTTTATTTTGTTTCATGTGACCCTGGTGAGATTAGTTGCATCACACGATTTGCCACTGGAATTTCTATTTAATAAAATGTAACTGTGCAATGAAAAAAACACTAAATCACAACTGGTTTCGTGTTCTTGTCACCACTGCGTCGGAAGTCGAGCTCTGTTCATGTCAACACTTTTCAACCGGCTTAAGAAACATGAACGAAGACGAGAAATGAAATGTTGTGGGGAACCCTGTGAACAGCGCTAACACATGAGATAAGATTGTCATCGTTTATGGCTTTTATCTGCCCGGCGGTAACGGGGCAAAATATGATTGTAAGATCCATATGGACAGATATCCAGATTGACACAGCAATCCTTCCAATATTCATAAACCCATCCTCGTTCATCCATTGGTATTAAAAAGCTGTGTGGGAGGTTTAAGAGAGATACATGCAGATAACGCCTGTCCGGTTTTGTTAAGCTACAACCAGTTTATTCTACGCGTAATTAAAAAAGTACAAGCAATCCATATTCCCTTCCGGAAATGACGTGTAATTTAATAAAACGGGTAAATAAAAAAAAAACTATAAGTCAATATTTGAATCGGTAAATGACACGATCAATCCTTTTTGGCGAAGACGTCCAAAGTCACAACTCTTCAAACTATCTTTAGTAGTGACATGTAGTAGTAAGCATGTCCTGTTTAAACTACTCAGTAGTAATCACAGAATCATTTTTGGTTAGACCGAAGTTACGTACAGCACGTCTGTCATATATCTTCTCACACGGCAAATCTTTACTCATTTTTTGTTCTCAGAAAGAGTCCGAATCGAAACAGTGCCCACATGTAGGGTTTCCAAATAGGGTTTGACATATCCACGGTTATTTAATTTTCGATTACCATGCAAGAAAAACGGATTTATGTAGCAGTTTTTTTTATTGTACATGGCATATTTTATGAAATTAAGTCCAATATATTTTCTTCAAACTGTTATTATTAAAGTTAGTAAATGCAAAGTTTTTCGTCATACCGAATGTTAATTTGCTAAATTAAATTTGCATAAAGGAAACAATAAGTACAAAAAAAGAAGGATTTAAATCTGAGCATGAGGATTGAATTTGTCGGCTTACATAAGGCTAACGTTTGTAGTTACATTTAGAGTTGGAGAAAGGTGTCAACCGATGGAGAAAAATACCACGATTACTAACACCACTACGTATCTACTTCAATCAGTGTTTATCTTCACAATTAAGTAAATAATAATGTAATTAATGGCCTTTTGGGACTGGGTGCGTTTGTTTTTATAAATGTGTTGCGTGTTGGTTGACAAAGAATGAATGCATTGCGATCAAAGACCAGCCCAGGAAAACTACATATCCCTACACAAATTAGATTCATAACACAATAGTCCAGTGGGACTGCTAAGAAATTGTCAGTTGCGATCCAATTTAAATTCACTGAGAAGCCGTTGGTGTAAAAGAGGAATACAATCAGACAGAGAAGATGAGCCTGGAATCAAGAAGCTGATGGTAAGTCCTTTCCTCGGGCAGATCAGACGACACTTCACCGGTCAAGATTTTAAGCACACATGTCATGACAGTCTGCGTTCAAAAGCTAAATGGGACTTTATGGTTACAAAATGATAACTGTGCATGAAAGATTTTTAATCGCCTTTATTATAGAGAGATGACAATTTCATGAGAGCGAAGCCAAAATCTCTCTGAGACAACATAAAATAAATTTACAGGGAAAACAAATTTGAATGAAGCGAAAACAAAATCTTGAATAGACAACATAAAATATATTGCTCTTTGAAAACATGACCTTCAATTTCCTAATAAACCACACTGGCATTGGTTCACGCCTGACATAAATCAGCCATCATATTATCCCGTTTCGATTTACCCCAGTCTGTCGAACATGCTTTAGGGAAGTAATCAATAATCGATGGTTCGTGAAATCGCGGAACGGGTGTTTCCTGATCGCGAGTTTTTTTTTTATGTATTCTTGTCAATGCATTATTACCAAGTCATTTCTTAGGGCTCACCGAGTCCATTGTTAGGCCGTTTGACATGCGGGTTGTCTGAACTGGGTGGTAAGGATGTCTACTCGTGCTCTGTTTAATTGTTTTTTATCCAGTCTTCAATGAGATCATACTTATTACTGGAACAACGTTAAGCGTTATTCTGGAGATTGCTTGTATCGATTTACTGAGAAGCTGTAAGTATTGACGTGTCTATCACAGATTACCAAGCAGATTGCATAAAACTGAGCATCATGGTCTGAAACACAGAGCTTTGTCCCTCTATAAATTTACCAATATAACAAACCCCAAGCATTTATCAGTGAAGATAACAGTCATTATAGGACTTATTATCGTTATGATGAGTCCATTTAACTTATTGTCTTGAGCTTTTACCTCACGTTTTCCCTTACACGGCGTCTGCTGATGCTTGTTCGTTTCTACTAGGGCCATCGCTTGTCATCTTGATTTATTAATCATGAAGAAAATGCCTGTTTAAGGCCAATTTGCATCTTTATTATCTTGTTATATTGCAATGATGCAACATTTATTTTGTTAATACTATTTTCATACTATCGTCTATTGTTATTTCTTTGTATTACACAAGGATAGGAAAACTTGGATGCAACTAGTTTTAAATTTGAACGAACGGGTAACAAGGTGTGATTTTCCAATATTCATGTAAATAAAGATCTGAACTATTTAGTACGACAATATGTGATTTTTAACCGATTTTAGTCGGAAACATTTTATCCGAGTTTTATTATATGTAACAACTGGGGTTTAAGAAGAAACTCTGTATGTCTACGTCGTTGGACTCTTCGGAAATATTCATCTGGTTTTGTATAATCCACGTCCAGGGTTCCTTCGTAATATAGAACTTATGCTACCTAACCTCGTCTTCTTAACACGATTGCCGTGTCATAATAACACGTCTTTGTTACCCATGGGTACCACTGGATGAAGGTCGACCTCATAGCTAAGAATTGACGTCAGGGAAATGTAATTATACTGCGGATCAATGTAGGGAAAGATTTAGAGTTACGCTCACAAGTGTACATGTGTGAAGGAATAGGCCGAGCGCTGTAACATTACTAACAATTCTCTAGAGCAGATGTTATTCATCGCAATAAACACAAAAAGGATAGAAAATTCTTTCTGTACACAACTAAAAACAAACAAGAAAGAACGGGAGAAAGCGTTCCGTTGTGTAATCATTCTTTTGTAAGAATAGTGAGGTGTATCATGTCAGTCTGTCGTATAATGAATATTGACTTGGCATACGCAGTAAGAAGCGTGGCAATTTCACCGCTAATACTGCTTGGTAGATGCCGTGTACATGGTTAATAAATCGTCACCCTAATAAAATAAGTGCATTAGTCATGATAATAAAGTTGGCTAACTGCCTAAGTCATTCTTGCTGGTTATGTTATACATGGTAGACAAAACAATATTTGCATGTTCATTGTCATGTTTTAGTCTGTTGTTTTTAAGTTAGATGACAAATAAATTAGATACCCTAAGAAGGATAATTAGTTTATTCAATTTATCTCAAAAGTAGTTAATATGACTTAGGCACTTATTTTATTAGGGTAACGAAATGGAAGCGCTTAAAGCGATCGATGGGCTCACGAAGTTAACACCGCATGCCAATAAAAATAATAAGATATCAACTTTTAGATTCCGCGGGGTGAATATTTTTGTGATTTATTTTACGCGGAGTTATAGGCCGTTGAAAAGGCAGGTAAATAATTCTCCATTTTCCTGCTCGACACCTTGCTGTGGCGAGTACTGTGACGTGAATTGGGCTTGTAGCTCTTCTCGTAGAAGGCGCAAATATCTCATATGGGAATTCCCCTCGGACAAGATAGGTATAAACATACCGATTCAGCTGGTGACATTTCGTCGAATATCTGAAGTTATAAAATAAATCAGGATTTCGATATACTTTAATTCTGCCACTACCAGATCGATCCACAATATATGTAGCCTACATGTATGAAGTATTGTGTACCAAACAATACATGTAAGATATTTTTTAGTTTTAGTTTTCCTCCCGGCTGTTGCTTCTTAATTTTCCAGAGTTTGTTTTCTCTCGAGAAATCTTATTTATAGTATCTAAACTTAATCTGTAATAGCCTCTAAGTAAGTCATATAACAAGTGTTTTTGTGTTATTAATTAACAATAGTTAAGAGATAGTTAGAGAAGAAACATATTTATTGATTTGATTAAAGTTGGGTTAAATTTGAACCGGCCAATGGGTTACGTGTATTCTTAGGCCAAAAAGTATTATTGTGTACCAATAGGAGAGAAACAGTTGAAGGAAGAACTAAATTTAGTTGTCAAATGTAAAAAAAAAATACTGCAGTCTACAACTGTATTTCGTTTTAATTTTGGATGTTTATCCATCAGATTTATGCCGAACTGTAGCAATTTACTCGTCTCAAAACATTCAGAAAGGAAGTGTTCAGAATAAAGTCTTGAATTGCTGTTGGGAAGTTGTTTTCGTTTCACATTCTATAACTCATTGCTTTAAATCACCGTCCGTCTGATTTTGATCTGGATTACATGTGAAATTTGTACATCCAAATGTAGGGCCCTGAGTCAGTTCCATTCCCCATGCGCGATTGTTAAAAAATTGTCTTTTGACAAAATCGCTCATAACCAGTCTTGTGTTCCTCCCACTCCAACGTGTCTAAAAGGTGCAACTTGTAAACTATCGGCCCAATTCACGTCACACGAGGAATCCACCGAACAGACTCGGTGAAGCTCGGGCGGTTTCTTCAAAGTGAAAACGGAAAGATGTCTGTGAGGGAAATATTAGAGAAAGATATATATTGTCAACTTTGAAAAATTATTTCATTGGAAACCCAATGTTCTATATTCTCTTATACAATTGTCGTCTTACTTAGTAAGCCTTTTACTTTAAAGCCTGGATACAATGCTTATCCATATGCCCACACAGTACACATCACAAACAGTGTTTACTCTGCAATCTCTACGTGCCAAACTGGTCAAAGAACATTCAAATCCCGTGTATTATGAGCAGGGTTGTGCAACACAGCTACGGAAAGCATATTCGTATGAATACATCCCATAATTACATTATTAAACTTCAACTTTCCTTCTTACCTAATGTATTTGCACTATGCACAACACTAAGTCTATCTATTACCAATCAAAACATTCACGACAGTGCAGTTTATAATTATATGCA
>JAVFBZ010189775.1:0-14637 GCA_032466195.1 Katharina tunicata
TCTGTGAAAAAAAACCCAGTGTTTAAGGCTTACTGCTGTAATGTATATTCTTGCTCTCAGTGGTATGTATATAAACAGAGCTGTTTTAATAAGATGAGAGTCACATATAACAATGCGTTCAGATGGCTGATGAACTTAAGCTATAGATGTAGTCACATATAACAATGCGTTCAGATGGCTGATGAACTTAAGCTATAGATGTAGTCACATATAACAATGCGTCCAGATGGCTGATGAACTTAAGCTATAGATGTAGTCACATATAGCAATGCGTTCAGATGGCTGATGAACTTAAGCTATAGATGTAGTCACATATAACAATGCATTCAGATGGCTGATGAACTTAAGCTATAGATGTAGTCACATATAACAATGCGTTCAGATGGCTGATGAACTTAAGCTATAGATGTAGTGTCAGTGGCATGTTTGTTTAACATAGGGTGCTTCCTTTGGGTGAAATTTTACGGAAAAGTGTGTTTTCTTTTATGAAAAGATTGTATACCAGCTCGAATAGTATCTTATCTATTGTATCAAGTTCAGATATTCCTGTGAACTCAATAATATCTGTTAAATGGCATACTTTGTTATGCTAGTGTATGTTACTGTAATATAAATGTACATCATGTATATGGACCTAGTGTCTGTAATAAAGTAATTATATTATATATTATATATAACGACAAACTTTCAAACTCCCTTGTCTTGTCTAACAAGCCCCGCCAAATGCAAGCTGTGGGCGTGTCAAGACGTCATTTTATAGACGGTCTTCTCTGTCCCGTTAGCTTTCCTTCTAAACACACAGTCATAGCTAACGATAATCAAAATGGCGGAGAAGTTTCGAAGCTCAACAATTTCTACGACAAGAACCCGGAGTAACTTCTTACCTTTGTTATAGTGGGCTCCGGATTCCCTGAGTTAGTTTTAACGAAAATCTGTTACAACGTCAAATAGCGGTCTGGTTTAATTAAATAGTGTTTTGATCTGTTATGAGAACACATTTAACAGAATTCAGTATTTAACCTGATATTATGCGGATTAACAGTAGACCATAGATGCAATTTTAAGAGGCTTTTATATTTGTATGGCGTAGTAAGTAATAGATAACATTAATAAGCAGACTTTTTTATTAACGCAAAAACGAAAATATAACAATACTCTTGATGAAATCACGTGAATGAATTACAATGTGTTCAAAATTACAGTTCTTGTGTATAACGCTCAAATGTAGAAGTTGCCGTGAACGATTTATGCCCAGTGATAAATGTATTAAGAATATTTAGAATAATGATTCGGGAGATTTGACCTCGAGATTTGACCTCGTTCTCTTCCTCCCGCTTATTTATTAATACACAATCCTATATACTGGAAATCTGTGACGTCAACATTTACAAAACTGTAAATTTATTTAATGTAACGGAACCTTTATAGCCGCGGTTATGCACGCGCATCGAAAAGGTGAACTAAACTGAGCCGGCTCTGATACGCATCAGAGCTGTTTTTTTAGTTCACCAATTCGTGACGGTTGGCGGTTACACGGCACTTTTGACAGCCCTGCCAGCAAGAATCCAGGGAATCTTGGCACACTGCCAGCTAGTTTGAGCGAACTGCGACACAATGACAAAACGTCACGACATTCCAAGAAAACGCCACGACATTCCAAGAAACGTATGGCATTCCAAGAACGCCACCTGTAGTTGAACTAAACTGATACGTATTATTGTTTACTCATCAAATTTTGTGGGTAAAAAAAGGTGGACTATTCTGATCGAGGTCAGATTTAGTCCACCTTTTTCTGCCGTGTAAACGCAAACCTAAATCTGATCCGGATCAGAGCCGGCTCAGACCCACCAATTTGTGGCCGTGTAACCGCGGCTTATGTCCTGTGATATGTCTAAGACTGTAGAGTGATACACAACTGTTAAATACAATTTGAAAAATCATTTTTGTGCAGTATGTTTCTGTGCTACACTCAAACTATCATAGTATTTTGAATGAACTGGCACTTGAAGTAACTTCTTTTTGGTTATGTCGTTGTCAGTGTTTACTGTTGGAATACACCGCCGTCATACAAGCGAAACACTTTTAATCTCGGCGTTAAACACCAATAAGTCAATCAACCCGATAAACTGTATATTATCCTTGACTGAGACCTAATTCTAAATAAAAGAGACAGACAAAAGCAGTGGAAAACATCTGTTCGGTTATTAATAAGCTGATCAAGTCAATATTATCATCTTGCATCAAGGGGGATTAACTTCAGACAGATAGCATCCTTTGTTAGTTTGTTTGAATTGTATTTAAAGTCGTACTCAAAGTCATTTCACTTACTTTGTATAGCTGGTGTTATCACGGAGAACCATGCAAGAGGATAAATCGTAATGGCCATTCCGTTCTCAGGACAAGCTGTCCTCGATCATTTCCGACTTGAACTTATTTGGACTGTGGAATGGGCCATATTGGAAGTCAGGTCAAGTATAGTCTTGATTGTATGTTTTGTTACATAGGAGAGACACAAAAAAAACAAAAAACGTTTTTCCATGTATATTATACTTAAATTCAGACTCAATACATGTTTCGTTATGTCAAAGAATTGGGTTCTAAATATGATTTATAAACTGAGTAAGATTCAATTAACATTATACTACATGTGTTGATTAGTACTCTTCCGCAGTTTAGCGATCCATGTCCGGATACTTCCTTATATATCTGAGGGACCGGGCCGCGATTCGGTTTGTTTAACGTTGGTCTACAGCTGTCTCCTTCAATGTACCCGAAATGGTTTCGAATCGCCTTGTCCACCGTAGATGTATAAATGAATTCGGTGGCGGCGGCGGAGATCGCTGGGTGGCTTCACCCAATGGGTGAAGAAAACCAACCTAAACGGCGCTGGCATGTATTCTTTCTAAAAAGTTTAAATACGGAATAAGTGTATAATGAAAGTAATATCTCATAGAAAACTTAGGGGAGATTCGTTCGTTTAAAGTTGTCGTGCCATTAGTAAACTGTCTTGGTAAAATAAGGGATGCAAATCAGCCCTTTTATGTACTGTAAAGAGTTCGCACAAAGAAATAGTTCATTAAGGAATATATTTCAAAGTAAACCAATTTTATACAAGCAGAACCAATTCGGTGATCAATCATGTGGAAAAGCTTTTTACTCAAGTTCGTTGTACCACTAAAACAGAAAAAGAAATGTTATTAACTTCAAAGTTTTGTTTAGAATAATTTACGACAAAAAAAAACTCCCAAAACTTGGTGGTGAAATCCCATGAAGAGTGAAAGAGTAACCCTCTAGGTTTGAGATAAATAATCTTAGAAAAGAAATCGAACTGAGCAATTTGAATGTGAAAATGTACTAAAAAGTCACACATGTCAACTTACACCTAGGTAGACTTCTTCGAACTCTGCCCATTCGATTCCGTTGTCTGAAAATACAAGAATCATCCTCTTATATATTTTAGTTTAAATTATGAGTACAAAATGTCTTGGAAGTGCAATAAAGTTAGAGAAATAATTATATTTCACATTTTCCCAGGGTTAGCTTGTTTCCTACGAGATTTACATATGAACACTCTATTGTCACATTTGAGGGTATTGGCGGCGGCTTTGGGTGACTGTCTAATTGATAATTCTTCAAAAGCGCGTCATTAGAATAATTACCTTCTCACATAAACTGGATCATATTTCCCCACTTTCCAAAAGCCTAAATATACACCAAATTAGTATAGTTATATATAGTGTAGTGTTATACGAATGCTAAAAAATCAAGAATCCTGCCTAATACTTATTGAATACCTGTACTTATTACCATTAGATTTTGAGTTTTATCTTTAAGACAGTCTGATAACCATACATATCCAACCGGTATACTGGAACTAAATATTTAGCGACATTTCTTCGTTTCAAATCATTCCTATTTTTTTTAGTAAAACCTCTGGTCCTCGCGAATTAAATTGAACGATCTGACAGTACGTTTGAAATTATACTTTTTTTTATTCAAAAGAACATTCAATTCTTTATTTCTTATTTCTTTCTCCGGTTCAAGGAGACTTAAACATATTAGACTTAAACAGACAATAAATGTATTACAAGCCTCCCTCCTACGACCGTTAATATGACTCATTTTTTAATAATAAAACAAAGAGCTTACTGTTTTTGTCGACGAGACTGTAGAAAAGAGGGATATCAGCGTCTGTCAGCAATCCGTCGTGGTTTAGATCAACCTTGTCGTAAAGGGCCTCTGAAACGAATCGGGAATCTCCGTAATTGTGCATCCAACGGGAGACAAACGTGGCTTTGACGACAAATCCGTCCGATGCAGCTGTGGATACACACAAGAAATGTCAGTTCAACATATAATGGTTCCTGCCCCAATTCTACATCATGACTATACATAAACCTGTAAAGATTGAAACTCTGTTGGAGACCAGTGCGAATAGATCATTGGCATTGAATCAATACGTGTTTCCTATTTTATATACTAAATCACTGATAAACAGATCTTGTTTGATTTTTGACCTTCTCTTATATTCCGTGTGATAGACACTAAATATGAAAATTCTTCATCTGGCCCTGTGTATGCTTAAAGGGTTATATATTTTATGACATAATTTCAACGCGACTCAATGAAGATGTCATATTTACATGTTGTCAGGGTGGGATATAATACGTGTATTCAACCGTGCTTTCTTTACAAAACTGTACAATATGATTTGTTTTAGGAGATTGATTTTTTAAATAATTATTTAGATAATTAGAATTAATCTACCAGACACACGCTAAAGGTTCTTAATTTTTGAAACTTAACAGACTCGAGAGATATTTATCGCATCACACAGGCTCTTGTTGGGTGGCGAATAACTATCTGATGTATCAAGATTTAAACAATATAAATACAAACTTCATTGGATTCTGTCGATTTTTGGTAAGGAAAACTATTGTATATAGGTCTCTGATAAAGTTCGATATGGTTTTCTTGTAAGTAACTAATTTGGTCTATATATTTGAAAATATTTGTTTAATGCATGGATAATTATGAGCTATTGGCATTTGTTATAGGACTTGACGTTTATATCATATTTTCTGATCATTCATTGGCTATACTGTATTACGTGGTCAATGTTCAACCCGTAGAAAATGTTCAATCCGTAGAGAATGTTCAACCCGTAGAGAAGGCTCGAAGTGTAAAAAACCTTGCTGTTAACTTGGTCGCCAAATTTCAATAAATCACCGACGGCTATTCCGTTTTCTTCCTCCCTCCGAGGTGTGTCAAAGACGCCGTCTGCTTCGATCTCTTTACAGAAATATTCAGACACACAGTAGCCATTTGTAAAGATTGTAAATACAGTACCTCAACTTCAGTACAGGTTTGTATAACTTTGTATAAAACTTCAAATCAAAAGGCCGTAACTACATAATACTATGTTTCCTGATTTGTCCCCTTTATATAAACAGTAGTTTTATCTGTATGAAAATAAGAAGAAATGAAAAGCGGAAAATATTTCACTTACAGTTCTTGTATTTTGAGAAGAAGCTGACGACCTCAACTTGGCTAACATTCTCGTTACCATTGGCGTCGAAATCTTTGAAAATTTTGGCAATCTTATCATGAGGAACAAGGCTAAAAACACGCCATGAAGGAAAGAAGAATAGAATGTTAGCGAATAAGTAGTTTTTTTAGTTCTGGGTAAGAGTGGATAGTTATCGAATAAATTATATCTTAGTTCTCTGATGTGTATATCTATACGGATTGTTATTTCACTAGTATGATGCCTATATGGCTAATTCATTTTGCTTGTTCGATCTGGGACATAGTTCTTTCACGAAGGGTTTCAGGTGATATATAACGTTATTTCAATCATATGCCTTTGTATCAGCTGTTAGGTGAATAAAACGCGCTGGAAGTCATTGGTACCAATGACAAACACTAGACAAGGACGTCTTTATTGTGCCAAAGAAATCAACTAGGCGTTAGACGTTAACAAAGCAGCGGAGCTCCAGTCAACCACCCAGTGTCATGTTGGTCACATCTTAAACTGCAAATGTGTAATTTGTCTTTATCACATTTCTTTCTTCTCCATGCTAACCTAAGTAGGCATCGTTGGCAGAAAGTATATGAAAACTTTACCCAACAGTCACCGAGACACAAAGCGCCAATACGAAAAATCCCGACTTCATTGCGAAAGATGCGGTCTGAAATGATAGATTAACTTTTCAGAATAGCCCTCTCTTTGAACTACGATGGTCAATTCCTTATTTACTTTTATTTATCAAACCTCTGGAAACGGAAATCTCCATTCCCAATTTAAGCAACTAAAGGCGAAACTTCCCTAATGAAAAATGTACACCACATGTTAATTAGCTGTTGTTTACTTTACCTGATATATCCTGCGTAACTTCACAATACTGAACAAAATTGAGCTTTCTTAAGAGTCATGTTATCTCTTTTATTTGTTAGTAAATACAGTTAGGTATCAGTTTATACACTTCCAGGTACATTCTAAATGCATCATACAGTCTTCCACTAGCGCTTGTGTATAACGCTTTAACGCAGAAAAGCAGAATTTATATTATTGTTATTGACGAAGAGAGTGTACATAACACACAAATACTTACTTTCTGGAGTGGTATAATATGGAAATCTCCCGTATGGTTCTATCTTCAAAACTTATATAATGTAATCTGAAGATTTGAGCCAATCGTGACTTCATTTCATCTGTGGGAACAAGTGTTACGTGGCAAAAAAACAATGCAGTCAAGTCTGATTGGTTCACTCAGACACACGCCATGTAGATAATAAAGATAACCTTCGACTTTCATAGAATGACTTTATTATGGACCTACCTCTCGCTTTCTATGTAGAGCGATAAACATGAAATGAGTTGCGTATACCAAACAATGGCAAACTGATCCATTAAATGAAATTCAGAAATAAAAGGCTTCACGTGATTGATTTACATCTACGGCCTATTCATACTTTATATCTGTTAATGAAATGAGCAACTCGAATCTAGCTTTTTGTGCTTCCTTCATGTAATTATAAGATAGGTTTTACGAGGTAGTTTGGTTGTGACGTTGAATGTATGGCATATATTGATTTCAACTTCGAGCAAGTGAGTATATATTTATATAAATCAGGGACTAGAACAAATAAAATTCTTAGCATGATTTTCTTTAAACTCTATTACATGAAAGTGGGAAATGCCACACAATTTATCTAGGTGAAGATTAATCTAATATTTTTTATTGTTTTTTTTTTTAAAAATCCAGACAAGCAAAAAGAAAACAGTTGAGACTTCTCTTGATCTAAGAAGACGACTTAAGTACGACTCACTTTACATTTGTCGTTTACTTTCTGACCAGCAAATTTGAATTTGCTAGGGACAATCGAACCTTAAGTTAAAATACTAACATGGACACACATAATTTAACTCAACTGAGATAATAATAATTATTATCTGATATTTTATAATATTACTTCATGATAAATGTAGTCTAAAGACATTTTGATTTATTCTGCTGTTTATTACAACTGTTCAGTTTCCTGAGGAAGGTCTGATTTTGTTAGACGAAGAACTTCCGTGGTTGGATCTCTGTGTAAAGGGCCACTGTGGATGATATAACACAGCTGATTTAATGTAGCTAAGGTACTACAATCCCTGTAACATCTTATTGTGATTTTCCTTTTTCCATAAATATAATTCAGGCGATGAAACGATATGGAATATGTGTCCTTGAAGATTATGTTATAATCAAGAAAAACTTTCATATCAAATGGCACACCGGCTGCTATCACAATTGCGACAATAACGGTTACGCCGATTTTTTCACGCGCCAGTTGATGTCGGACCCTTCAAGACTGTGATATATAGCAGGGAGACTGTAGATATATAAGGACATTATAGCTGGCGATATGACACATAACCCCCGTTTATGTCGTTATTATAAATTTCAGAACATACGTACTCGAACGTCAAACAAGGCTTTGTTGGAGGACCAAATGAACAATTAATCCAGAATTATCATTATCGCTAAATGAATTATCGATATGGCTAAATTATTAATATTAATATCGCTGATTTATCTATTTTGATAAATTTGTTATTGATATCGACACATTAATTATTGGATAATTAATTAATCCTAATTATATATTTTTTATATAAAAGTTGTTCCGTTCCTCAATTCTCAGGAATTCTTAACCGTGGAAAAGGCGTACACACGAAAGGAAGCACTAAGTAACGACTACAAGTATAACCAAACGCAAAAGATAATTTTAGGTGGTGAGCATCGCAATGTGGATAGGAATTCATGGTTTGACATTATGTTCCTTCAAATCTATCTTGGAAGCCTCATATCCGCCACATGTGTCTCCAGAATCATTGACATGATCATCTCAAATCATTAAGAAACATTTACTTCTCTTTTAACTCTTTGAACTATCCAAAGAATAGTTTTCGTTGTTGGAATTTGCTTAAAATCACTATGATATTCCTTTGTAACCAGCTACAACTTCTGTAACTCTCTATAACTTCTGTATCCCTCTGATCAAGCAATAATGTAACTGTAAGGATATACGTTTCCATATTTTTCAAATTTACAGTAAGTGCCTTAGTATTTAATTTGTCACGAGATTAAAGAGAGATAAAGGCTAAGTACTGGCGTATCTGTAAACAAGTTTGGTTATCTTGAATATGCTGTGATCATAAATCATTTTAACTGACACTACGACAACATTGTAAATAACATTACTTTATTTTTATTTTTCATACATAAAGAAATCCAGTCGCGGTATTTGACAACGCTCTACTCCAGTTCGTTATACCACTGAAACGCAAAAAAAAACACTTTATTTTTAGAGTTAGTGTTGTAAGAATCACAATTTGTTGATGTGTTTTACTTCTTCGGGTACTGGTACGAAGTATATTCTCGTGTAAATGACACCAGATAAGACAAACCATATGACTTTTATCCTTTGTAGTTGGTGTTTTCTGTTTTCTGAGAACTGACCAAATTGCTAGATTATTATGATATGCATTTCATATAGCTTCAGAATTACACAATCAGCCTAAAAACGGGCCTTTTAAACTCAGTTGGTATCCCCAATTTTGAAACTATAACACGTGACTGCATATATACGATCGCTTATTAAAATAGGGCCTTCTTTTCTTGTCAGAAGTTTCGACAATCGAACAACTAAATTTCTTCAGTATTTGAAACAAAGTTATGTTTTTGGGGTTAAATTGGGCTTTTACGCCGTACTTCAGGTTTTGTCACTCATATGACGGCGTGCCAACTCAATCGGCGAAGGAAACCACCTAAAACGGCTCTGACAACACAGAAGACGCCATTATTCGTTTACGGGATGAAAAATCGGACACCACAACAAATCGGCTTACTGGAGCCCTTTATAACTCAAAGAGCACCAGGGCGCAGGAGGATCTCACTCAACAACCTGCTAATAAGTATGTGTTTCAATAGCAACACAATACAAACCTGTAAGTAGACTGCCTCAAACTCACTCCACTCAATTCCATTTCCTAAATAGAGAAAACTATTTGTTAAACGTTCTTCAGTGAGTTCTAGAAATAGAAGCAATAGAGGTTTTCTGCCGACGAGCGTCTCTGAAGGGGACAATTTTCATCGACTTATTTTCAGTATAAACTCTTAAAGCGAATAACACAACAGAGAACATAGATTATAAATGATAATAATTCGTTTGCTTGTTACTATAGTAACGTACTCAGTGGTAGATAATGACTTCTGTGTGGAAAATACCCAGCGCGGTCCTAAATTGCAAAGTAAATTAAAGCGAGGCTGGTCCAAAAAGTGACTCACTGTTTTTGTCGACGTGACTGTAGAAAAGAGGAATATCAGCGTCTGTCAACAACCCATCATTGTTCATGTCAACTTTATCGTAGAGGGCTTCAGTAACGAACACGGAATCTCCGTAATTTTTCATCCAACGAGAGACAAATGTGGTCTTAAGAACAAACGTGTCGGTAGCAGCTGTCACACAAATGAACAGAAATATATTTTATTTCAATACATTGTATTAAATAAGCATAGGCTTAGGATAACGTCGGTGCGTCAATACAAGACCCAGTATGTCATGGCTAGACCAAGTATGTCAATGTTAGAACCGGTATGCTAATGCTAGAACTGGTATGTCAATGCTAGACCCGGTATGTCAATGCTAGACCCAGTATATATGTCAATGCAAGACCTCGAGTGGGCAATGCTAGATCCAGTATGCCAATGTTATACTTGGAATGTCTATGCTACCCTCAGTATACCAATGCTAGACTCAGTATACCATTGTTAGACTTAGTATGCCAATGTTAGACTCAGTATGCCAATGTTAGACTTAGTATGCCCAAGTTAGACTCAGTATGCCAATGTTAGACTCAGTATGCCAATGTTAGACTTAGTATGCCAATGTTAGACTTAGTGTGCCAATGTTAGACTTTGTAAGCCAGTGTAGTATATCAATGACATACCTTGCTTAAAACTTTAACTTAACTGACGGCAGCGAATGGAATTAATTAAACACTTCAGTTTTCATGTTTTGAGCGAAATATCCCATTTGATTCCACTAATTCATTTTTTGAGACTGTCACATTCGAAAATCATAAACTCTAGATATCAACTCATATAGAATAACTACTGCATAGGCCACTTGTATTTATTTCTGGAAAGAAAAAGTTTGCTGTATCAGTGTCATTTCGTCCACGGTTTTTTCCATCTTTCAAGTCAAGTCATGCGTGAACACATGTCCTTTAACATATACACATAATTATAATCATTAATACGCTGATGGTATAGACTAGCATATTTAATTATATATCCTAGATATATTTTTATGTCGTCGTATATGTTTAACTAATGATTGCATAATAAAGCCGAAATGTACCATTATGACTTCCTTGTTAGGAATTTATATAATTAATTTGTTAAATTATGTATGTATACTTACCGATCTTGTAATGGGTGAAGAATGCCTTCACTTCCACGTCACTCACATTTTCGTTTCCATTTTGGTCAAAGTCTTTAAATATCTTCGCAATCCTCTCGTGTGGGACCTTACTGAGGAACAATTCAACAATACTGTTCAATAATTTGTCATTATCCGGGGTGCAGGATAAAACCTTGGATATCGATTAACTGTATGATGGGTGCTGACAAGGATGACGACGCTGATATTATGTTACGATACACTTAAATTCACTTAACAGGAAGTGTCGTTTGTTGCATTTTGTGATAAATCCATCCGGCAAATAAATTGGCTGCATAAGCCATCCTACAATAATGTCGAAAATCACCAAAGAAGAACAAAAACGACAATACTCGAAAACAAACAACAATGGCAGTATATACGAAAACATACAACAATGGCAGAGTACAGCATACAGCTATTATAGTGAACAAGAAAACATGCGGTAATGGCAGTTAACACGTAATATACGAGCTGGCAACGAATATCTAAAACCCAACATAAGAACAAAGGCGACAACATACGACAATGACGTTAAAACGCAGTCAAATGTGGACTGTTCGGAAAGTTGCCCACGTTGTGTGTGTGTTTATGTGGTGTCATAGTTTGGGACTCACAGAAAAGGTTTTAGCCGTCACAAACACCAGTATAGCGACATAAATAAAATATAACACATGGAACTCCAAAAAAATAAACATTTCACTTTCAGTACTTAAATATTTGTTTTTATTATTTTATACTAATTTTAATTGAGGCTGCTTATCACTTTAAATAGAAACAAGAATTTTAATTTCGATTATACTAATACCTTATCTGACAGTGGTAACTTTCACGATAATACTAACATTTATGATATGTTATGATGTAAAAGTTACAGGCAGATTCATTAATATTGAGTTTTGAATATGATTAAAAATGCCGTTACCTGAGAACAACCGTTACACAAAGCGCAAGAACAAAGATACAAGACTTCATGGTGGCAGAGCTCAGAAAACCAATAGGGTTCTGAAAGTTTCAAAAAGCATTTTACAATTCACACTTTTATAGACAACACATCTAGAAAATCAGCTTTCTGGTGGCGTATTTTCGTCTGGAAAAAGAAAGACTTAAAGTGAAGCGATTGTAGATAAAGAGCCATGAATTAGATTTGTTTATTTCCCTTATAGTCATATAATAATGTAATTGAACATAGATCAATCATAGACGGGATTTAAGTCCAGGGCTGGCCTAATGACGCGAACGTAGCTTTCGTCAGACTTAATTCTCACGACGACACAATTGCTTCATTGCTGGATCTCATGGTAATTACGTTAGACGTAAGCTATACACACTTCTTAAGACAGGCGCAAGAAGACTTGTTCCTCGGAATACGATAAGAATTTAACTTTATTTAATGATCGTGCAATGTTGGTGGTCATCCCTGCTCGGTTGAGTGATACACTGATATTGTGAAAACGTACCGTCCGTACAGTACCATGGGTTTCCGGTTAAACCTTCGTATCTTTTTAAACTATATTTAGGTTGAACAGATTCTAGCTCACAAAATTTGCGTCCTGAAAGCTGACCCTTACAATACTGACAACAATAACCACTCGGGCTTCGCGCTTTCTACAAAAAACTAGAAGGTTAGCTTATTGGGGCAGGTTGCTCAAAGCAGTGTTAGCCGCTAAAATCAGATTAAATCACCAATCGCGGAATTAGAGAAGGCCACCAACATGGCGTGACGTCATCTAAACTAGGATTAAATTTAATACTGCTTTGAGAAACCGGACCCAGGAGTGTATAGTTGACAAATCTACCAAAGCTGAGAGCAATGGAATATTTTGTGTCGTATAAAAAGTAACCGGTAACAGTATTCTCAGAATAATACCGGTAACAGTATTCTCAGAATAATATCGGTAACAGTATTCTCAGAATAATACATCAAATAGAATAAGTTTTATAGCGTTACACATAAGATTAGGAGTGAATAACTGATTGTCGTTTGTCCTGATTATACACTACACTGTTCTAACAGATACATATGAAACGATGAAATGTGACTGAATTATTCGGCAGATTTGGCTGTATTGCGTATACTTTCAGAAATAGTTAAGCCGGTACAATGCCAGACAAACTACAGAAAAGTCATGTTTTTTGTCCATTCCTATCCATACATTACGTGTATGACCCTTACCTTCAACTCGTGGTATAGTTCAAAATGTGACTATTTTTTTTCTCTACGATTACTTTCTATCCTTAGATTTCGTGACCTTCCGCTAGATGTGTGAGTTAAACAGGTGTTATATTCAACACAGATACACGCGCAGTATAGACATATTTATGTAAGGGTTTGTTAAGTTCATTTCTCGTATCGAATTGAGACACGTTTCGACATAATATTTTGATAACCTATGACCTCACTTCAGAGATATTGTTTGTCAGTACTATTCCAAAAGAAGACTGCACCAAATCACGTAAAGTTCTAACGATTAGGCCGTTTTTCGGTGTTGTATTTATTGAATCTTTTGACTTTCAATTTTATTTCACTAGGATGTGTCATATCTGAAATTAATTGCAAATATCCTGAGAAAAATGCATTTTTCGTAATTACCTGCTTGCTGAGCCTGGTCATGAAGATGGACCATGATCATTCCGACCTTGAGACAGCTATTTTTTTCGATCTGGTAACTTCCGTTGTGCGTACCACGTAAAGAGCTTTACCACATGATGGAGCAATGTGTTCCGCAACAAATGACACGAAACAATAAATAGTTCAGGTATCTGTAATTAAATTAAACCAATATTTCTCAGATATATCTGAAATAACCTGAAGTACGGCATAAAACTCCAACTAAACAAACAAACAAGTTAACAAATACCATATTTGAGTGAGGATACTACAAATATTGTTTGTATACTTGGTTAGTTCGCTGTGCTTATGTCAAGCATATCAACGTGTCAACGTAAACGTTAGGTTTATATAAAAAATGTCCGCGTTTTGGATTGTCGGATTAATTGGTTATTAGATATGGATACCCTCACATTTTACCTTGTAGATTATTTATTTGGTTGGTTGGTGTTGAACGTGCTCAAGGTGTTTTTCCTTATATGACGACTTTGCGTAACCAGTTTACTTTAAATGATTTAAATTAAATAACAAAAATAAATAGCAAGTGATTGACATTAGTGTTGGAGTTTATACCAGTGTATTTTGAAGCTGTTCAGTATCAGTTTTTTTTAGTCTACACTTGAGGAACAGCAGAATAATGGCCTTGTACATGATGTTATGTCATTTATAAGGTGCCGTGTTAGTCCATTGGGTAAAGGGAACTATCCTCGACCACGCTGCCAACAAACAACATCAAACAAGATCCAACAACCAAAATCCGTTCCCTGGGGTGACTTAGCTCAGAGAGCAGCCATGGATAAAGAAAAGTCCCGACAGCCACCAACTTCCTTCCTGCTCTCACCAGGTGATACATACTGAACTGGGAGATAATGAATTTAGGACCCCCCAAAAAGACGAAATTAATAGGTTGATTTGCTAATACCATATATAAACTAGTGTCCAAAAGAAATGATACCACATGTTTGCAACGGCATAAAATAAAAACTAAACAATGCAGAAGTTTAAGTTTGGTGTTATTCTTTTGAGAAATCTTT
>JAVFBZ010189786.1:0-14636 GCA_032466195.1 Katharina tunicata
TCAAATCTTGTAAAAATCAAGGCAAACGGAATTAGTTGAAAAATCAAAATTTTGGGTGCGTATGTGACTTTAAATTATGTTCATGTAAAGGAAGACATCTGTGGAGATAATCTCCCACTGGCAGCATTGGTAGCTGTTATCTATAACAGCAAATTTATGATTTTGACGAAATCAGAACCAATGTTGCTTCCTGAAATAGACGTTGAGGGTAGAATATCCCTCCATGAATTGGTCTGCGCCGAAAAAAGGTGTTCAAAACTCCTCTAAGAACTTCTCCACGTTTGCATGTTTTTAAATGTTAAATCCTATCTGTTCGATACGCTGTTTTATGCGTGGTAGACTAATTGCCCAATCAAACAGGTGATATTCGGGTTCGGCTGAACCAACCTCCAATCGAGCAGTGGTGTTGTTGTTGTTTTTTTAATCTCTAGAGAGCTGGTTTAGGAAGATCAAGGTATTTTTGCTTTCCTTGCAAATAAATATCCAAATTGCAAATAAATATCCAAGTAATATCCCAATCTGCTTCTGATTCCAATTTCACAAGAGTTAACAGAGAGTTTTTCGATACTACCTGACCTTTAGGCGCTGAAACTTTGGTATTTTGTAATGTCTTCAAAAGATTGTATGCTATACTTAGAGAATAGGACATGACACTTCGGTACCGAAATAAAGGGAGAAAGTTTCCACCTGGTGTTGAACGCCAAGGAATCAAGACTCTTTTCACACAATCATGTTTTCCACAATGTTCAGTATAGAGCCTACTCCGTAGTTATTATATAAGTCGACTTTTCCGAGGATCACACAACCCAGCGTGTCGGAACTAAAACTCAGAAACCTGCACGGGTATCGTGGCTAAACGTTCTTTCAGCTGATCCATAAGTGTGTTGCGTTTTGCAGATAACTTAATTTGGAGATAACTTAATATGTTATTTCTGAGTAATGTCAAAAACATCTCTGGCTTATTTGTTACCTGCCTTTGTGTCACTGGCCGGTAGCTGTAAGTTATGGCCGTAACTATATGATTGTGTGAAAACAGCCCTTTGTACATCCACACGGATCTGTTTCGCCACACCGCTAATTTTGCGACCTGCCATGTTAACTTCTCCATCGTAACACGGCACTCTGCCAGTGATATTAATTATTGTATTAAGGTTTACATCTACAAGCGTGTCACCTGTGTATTATCTACTTAGCACATACACCGTGGTTTATTAGTATATCATACACTTTCATATTAGTTTTATGAATTTTGTGCTTCTGTATAAAAGGTAAAATCGATCGAATTCAATACCCACTTGTAAAAGCTTGGATGATCGCGTTAGGATTCAGATATCCATGTTTAAAATTGAAATGGTGTTTGGTAACATTATATTTATAAAATATTAGTTAAATTTAAAATGAGTTTCGCAAAAAAAAATACGACAATACCAAAAATTGAGGCGAAACATATGAAAATTTTAATGAACTCGCGAAATCTAAAAAAAAAATCAAAAAAACTATAAATTAAAATTCTTGAAAATTCAAAGGGAAAACATGCTAAATTAATTTGAACCAAATTCAGAGTGATTTCTTCATTGGTTTCACTTTTAACCAATATAATATTTGCGCGACTCATTTCAAAGTTTGTTTGTTTGTTTTTTTTTTGTATAATTTCCCGATTTACAAACATAATTTTACCAAAGAACATTTCATTTATATCGATGAATTTACCTTGAAGATGAACAAAACATGCGAACTTAAGAGCCACCATAATAAATGCTTTATCTCAGTGCTTCCAGCTGATCGGTGTCCGCACAGATTTCTTGTTTCCTCATTTTCACGTATTCTTAGTATATTAATCTCGTGATTTCGCGTCGATGTTTATTTTATTTTCGTGTTTGGAGACGAGAATACAAAAACACGAAATGATACAAATCAGTCACCATGCTTATAAATTACGCAAATGATTGTGGATTTCATACATTGGAAACGGCTCTCCTATTGCCCAGAAACCCACTGTCACGCACAATTCACCCTATAACGTCATATCAAAATATTTGAAAGTTCATTTTGCAGTTCAGACAGTTTTACCTTCTTGTTTTAAATTTTTGAGTTGGCGTGTAGAAGATTTGAAAAAATAGCAAAGTCAAATTCCTCTCGAGTGATTGAAAAAATATATTATTGACATGAACTGTTCTCAAATTATTTGGCTATTATGTTGTCTGCGTTTTGATTTCCCAAGCTGCCTCTTCTAAGATCCTCTTACCCGATCATTTGTTTTAATGAAAACAAATGTAAAACCAACGCATGACGTCCATTTTCTATAGACGAATGTCTTAAAGGCGTTAATATCAATGTTGAGACCAATACACATAGGACTCGACGCCAAGTCGCTCCACTTGAGCCAATGTTTGATAGAATAGATGCGACGCCTTTTATTCATATGCAATAACCTTGTCCGACTCGCCCAGACAATGGGGCATAATGTTTCAGAAGTGAACGTCGCCTCCTTTTTGATCTGTACTTATTAAAAAGATTTTGATATTAATTAAATAATAATTTAAGCGGCACGGATACATTGTCGCGTTCGGCGGGTTGGCCTTTAAGGCCATCAAACATCTGGCCACTGGAAGACTTTTTCCCCTTATATTTTGTGCTATTTTGTATCATGCCTTTTCGGCAAAAGTTCTTTGATTTCTTAACGTATACTTGTTACTTGTACATATTGTAGGAAAGAACAGCAATTAACACATCATCTTAATATAGAAATATGAAGAGCCGAATACATAAGACACCGAACAGACGTCCAGTCATTACCATGCAGAATGTACATTAAATTAATCTGACATTAGCTTTTTGGTAGTGACGTAACTAATAAGTTTAACTAGATGCTTTGGTATATGATACTATATATAAAATTGGGTCCGCTTCCATTGTTGTTGGTTTTCTTTCTATATTTTATTGTCCTTTTTTTTTCCCAAACAAATCGACTGATTGAAAATCGACCGATGGTCTCATGTGTTAAGCAAATCCACATACAGTCGTTTTAAATGGATCTCAAGTTTGAAAAGTAATCTATGTAAAAGTTCTCTGTTTCATAGGTGACACTTTTCTGGGTCCCAATTGAGAAAAAGTCTAAGTTCAGCTGAGCCCTAAAGATGATTCGTGGAGTTAATCAATGTATTTGATTAACTTCAACAACTGCATTATATATTTGATACGCCATTTAAGTGCGTAAATATAGAAAAGCAAGGATAGGACAGAATGATTGAAACTGCACTACCTCATCTCTCTTAAAACTTCACATGGGGTCTTCCTACGCACAGACATACTCTCTACAAAACGGTAAGACGAAAAATAAGACTTCATTCGGTCGTCTTGTAAGTGCATGGCTCAGGTGGGTGTCTGCAACAGGACACTTTCTACAAACGGTGATTTGACTGATGGTTCACTACTTCCCTGGTGATAAAGCTCTGGTTAATGTGACGGACGAGCCCACTAGGGTTTACAACAGTGACGTCCAATCCACAGTTAACAAATGGAACGAGTAAGTAAATTGCCTATAATCAATTTTGTGTCGATAGTATTTCCCAGTATATATTTAGTTCTCTACTGGTAAATTCAAAAACAGCCAGGGAAACAGAGCATATTTAGCTTAATTATAGATCATTAGATTTGTAAATCTAAGACTTCCAAAAATAAGTCTTCTCGCTGTTAGTTAGTTTCGAATGATTAAAATGACAAATTAATAAAATCATATTTTATTGCGTGTTTCAAGATTATGTAAACGAGAGACATTCCAGAGCTATATCCTTATCAAATAATAATTTGAGCAAGTTTCAAGTATCTCAAATGTACTTCATTTATATTGCCGATGTAAAACTTTGTTTCAGCCTAAGTAAACATTGCATCATAAATATTTTAGCATTTGATACGTTATTTAATCTTAAGTTATATATTTGAAGAAGGATCTATTTGTATCCATGCAGTTTTAAAGATAAATATAATACGTCAAGTTACTAGGCATGCAGCATAGGGCGATGTCAACCTTGTTTGACTGAACGAAATTAAGTTTTCTCTTGTACTTTAATATATGACACATTTAAATTGTCTTTTTCTACATTTATACAAACACATATATACTTCTTTATGTTTGAAAACAAGAATACTATACTTAAAAGGGGTACATACATGTAGAAAAGCACGCGCATGTCTCCATCAGTCATCCAACACGTAAAAAGTAAAAGCTGAGCATAAAGTTGAAACCCTCCGAAAAGAAAATCGTTACGGGTATTAATGTCGGCCAACCAGCATAACATCCAAGGTTAAGCTGAAATTGGAATTTTGCTTTATTGGACCGACCATTTGTATCAATAACTTGCATTTTATTTCCTTTCTATATCTCAGACGTGTTTTGATTACGTTGTTTTATATTCGGGTTAAATAATCCGACTCCTCCGGCATTTTGCTGACTTTTCTGACTCCATTGCCCTTCACCAGTCAGACTGAACACTAATAATAACATGTAATTTGCAAAACAATTGAAATATTTCAGAACGACAATTCCATTGAAGCGTATTTTTTATTCTTCTGGAAACTGTATTAAAAACAGGCTTGCAACACACCACTTATATTGCTGCTTTTAAAGAAGTGTGCAATTATAACGGCAACTATGTTCGGCCAGACGCCAGAACTTTTATTTTCGGTGAATTATCTGGAGTGAAATGATTTTATTAAAATCCCATCCACTGAAAAAATTCAGAAAATGGATTAATTCATGTACACATTTATACAGGTTCATCAAGTGTATCTTGGCGATAGTTTATGTGGAGGTTATCGAATGAGTTTTGTCTAAAATTGTAAGTTATACGCATGTCTCGCTACAACTGTATCACGTGAACCGTGCTCTCCTGACAAACCAGAACAAATCTTCGACTAGTTTAAACCTGTCGTTCAAAGTCATCAGTTTTGTTAAATAAACTGAATTCTGAGATCCACCTGGTACTGGTCGGATTGATTCCACTCATTAACAAAGCGTCTTCACTCTTGTATCTCCGCCTTTCATTAACAAAGCGTCTTCACTCTTGTATCTCCGCCTTTCATTAACAAATCGTATTCAATCTTGTATCTCCGCCGTTCATTAACAAAGTGTCTTCACTCTTGTATCTCCGCCTTTCATTAACAAAGCGTCTTCACTCATGTATCTCCGCCTTGCATTAACAAATCGTATTCACTCTTGTATCTCCGCCTTTCATTGACAAAGCGTCATTAACTCTTGTATCTCCGCCCTTTTAGTCGTGCTACAATATAGATGGAACAGAAATTAATTAAAATCAACTCATGGTGGGAGTCATCTTTAAATGGAAACAAATTGGCGCTCAGATGTTTTGTTCGGTCTGACTGATTAAACATATTTAAGATATCCCTTTCAGTTTTGACAAAGATAAAACCGTTCGCGCTTCTGGCATGCGTTTCGCTACATAGTGGCGGTCGTTGTTTAAGTCTCAAGGTTTTGTTAAACATTTGGATCATTCTCTTATTTGAGGGCTATAGACAATTTATCGAATTTTACTTACATATTCCATCAAGTAGGTTGATATTCCTGATACAAATATTGTATTACCACCCGTAATAAGCATCTCAATCGCTATAGCGTCAACTGTGACAGTTGCCTTCTTGTGATAACAATCATTCATAAAATGATTGTAGTCTGTCAAATATAACCGCAACCGTAATCATTTCTTGTTTTATTTCAGTTATTTGCTGTTTCCGGCATGTTGCTGCTGACTTGGTCTGTGTCGTGTTCAACACCAGTTTGTTCTCCGGACACTTCAGGCATTATAGGAGAGCCACTCTACGTCACATCACAAAAACGTTCAGAGTACCATCAGAACTATATTTATTCTCTACTGATGAAAGCTCACAAACGACAACCTGATAGGACAGAACCATTTTTCCCTGAGAACCCTTTACCATGGACCTGTTCTTCTGAAACCGTCTGGCGTGACCTGGGAGAGAATTATTATCCACGTTTCATCAAAGACGCTTCCTGTACTAATCAGCGATGCTGGTATGGATATTATTATTGTAGACCACAAACTGCATACGAGAGAGTTCTTGAGAGGAATGACGGACAATGTGTGGACACGACTCTACCATCCACACTGCATAGGGACTGGAAGTTTGTTAACATAGAAGTCACCGTCGGCTGTATGTGCGCACGATAGTCCAACAGTCTCGATGGATTCTGTTCTTCGTCTGTGCCAATGCCTTGCGCTTGTAAATATAATAAATGTTTTTAAAATGCATGAAATGTTTTCCTTGTCAAATCTAGTAGTTTTCCAAACAATTTGAACTTGAGACAAATGTAAGCACCTCGAATATATTATACTATTCGGGAAGTTATATGTTTTGTTACTTTGTACGCTCCTACGCAGCGGCTATTGATAGATAACATCTACTACAGACCAGTATAGCCGCTGCTAAAACAAGGCCGATTTACCCGCGATGGCCACCAGAGGGCGCTATTCCAGACTGAATACTAAGGGCCAATCAAGTTGCGTTTTACAGTGGCGCGTTTGGCTTGCATTTTGATTTCGTTGTATCCGAACCCAAGGCTCAAGGTTCACCTAAAGTCCCGGGAAATACACATTTGATGATTCTAGATGGCGTCGTCTATTTACCCATCTGTTTTGCCTTTATCGCTATTTGGTACATGTGATTGAAACCTTCACCGGTGTATATAACCGATTTGGTCATAACGAAGCACCATTTTATGTATAGTAATATTCTGTAAATTTCGATACGCACACTAATTTAGGGTTTTTCAACAAATCTGATTGGCTGTAATGTAATATATAATGTTGAAGTGTTTTCATAAATATAAACAGTTATGTTGGAATAAAAAGTAACCAATGGTACAAGGCTTGTACGATCCAGATGAAATACTGCCATAACTCAAATTCAGCGTAAAGAGGCCTGGCTATTTTCCTCATGTGTCAACAAGCCTTTGATCCCATCGCGATGAACGACCTTATATGTAGCGAGTCCTAATTTTCATCCCCATTCAAGTAGCGCATAAGACTGAAAGACTTAGCCTACTAATTAAGATGACTCCTATTTTCCCAAAGTTCCGTTTGCGTTGAATAGGTACTTAATGGTTACAAAATGCTTTTGGTTATTAAACTGGATCTTGAAAAAGTTTAACTCTACAAGTTCAAAAACAGTACATATTTCTTATCATGGAATTTCTCGGGAACCAATCATTGCAAATATTAAGGTTTTGACTGGATAGGGCAATTACATGCAAGCGTTTGATTGCAGTCTCGAATAGCGCCATCTGGTGGCAATCACGGGTAAATCGGCCTTGTTTTAACAGCGGCTATACTGGTCTGTAGTAATGTAGATATCGATAGCCGCTGCGTACGAGAGTATCTGTTCTGAGGGAATTGCAAAACTCACGTGACATTATTTTATCCGCATCATTGGTGATATCTAACTATTCAACAAGAACAGGCTTCTTAGCAAAAATGTTATCAATGTCTTTGTATCTATCTACCTTTCATGAATTCTGGATTGGAAGACTATCTTTTTGCCCAGCTTAATGTACACCTGTGCCAATTTTCTGAATCTTCATTGTTTTCATATACGGTGAAACAAGCCTTGTAAGCTTTATTCCTTCAAAAGGCATTCACCTGTATGTGCATCAATGATTTCCTAGTCTGTACTTTGAATGGGTGAATTGAAATAAAAATAAAATAATTAAAGATCAAATATAATGGTTGATCATAAAATAGTATATGCAACGGAAGTACTTTGAGTATTATCTACGATAATCACAAAACATATAACGAACAATTGATGTGTGTGCGTATTATAGATACAGAAGTGAGCAAAAATGAGCCGTATTTTGTGGCCTGCTTTTTGGCACCTGTATGCTAAATCCCCAGAGATCGCCTTGATCATTTATATGTGCACGAGAGCAAAAAAAACGTGCTCGATGATAACTATAAAAAACAGATGACCTTGCCTAGCTGTACTTTTGTTCGTTAAATTAAGGTCGAAGCGCATTTTTATAATAACGTATTCTCAAACTCAGGGGAGAAGCAGCTAACGACAACCTAAGAACGATGTTAGCATCGAGACAATACAGTGAAGGTGAAGGTGAGAGAAATTAACGAACACAACAATGTGAAGAAATAAAGCAGAATTTGTAACCCATACAGAATCTTGTGAATTGGTACAAAGAAGTGTAGCATCTGCGAGATTCTATACACTAAGAAATTGATATTTTATTGTGAGCTTGTAAGGCCCAGTCTGTAGCATTGTAATACTATTCTTCTCCGTTTGACCTATGTTTTTTTTAATATATCATATTAAAATTGAAGACGAAAGGACAAAAAATGCATGCCTCCGGCGGTATTTGGTTAGATATCCCACTGCTTACATATGTTGTCGTTAGGGGTCCAACTTGCACTATTTATCATGGTATAAAGTATACATCTTACTGTCACGTTATGGTACGAGTATAATCTACTTTTGTTCAAGGTATAAACAACACAAACATATGAAGATAAAATATAAATTTGTTATAATAAAAAGATCAAATATAACATTTGTAAGCAAAATATATTTGTCAGATAAATCAAGAAATAGATAACAAAGATATTACAATATAACAGCACATTCAATATTTTGAAATGTCAGTGGAAATTTCAGGAGATTTGTCAATAAAATTGTATTGACTGTCTTGGGATCGGACCAAAATTTTGATGAAAGTAATCCGATGGAAAAATGTTTTGTGCAAAAAGCCCAGTGCCGGGAAAATAACCACCCGATGTTGGCATCTGTGGAGGAGTCAACAGCATAGCCCCAGGGGTTCCCAGGTAGGGGTGGTAGTTTACTGAAGATGACGTCATGGGCACATAGCCGTAGCTGTAGTTCACATGTGAACAACTTGGCATGGTTAGTTCCTTGGTAGTTTTCCTTGCTCTTCGGCGAGCATGCCTTCGACGGTAGTCACCATTGGAAAAGTCTTCGATACATGCCGGATGAATAGACCAATAATTCCCTTTACCATTTTCTGCCCGACCATTTTTTACAAAACATTCGTTCAGAGACAAATTATGTCGGACGCTGTTTCTCCATGCTTTTTCTTTGTTGTTGTAGTACGGAAACTTGTCCATAATAAACTGATAAATGTCGGCAAGAATTAGCTTTTTCTCTGGAGAATTCAAAAGTGCTATGGAGATTAAGGCAATGTAAGAATGTTCAGGTTTGACTCGGGGCTCTTCGGGACTGCCGCAACATGTAGGACCTTTGCTCAGACTTGATTTTCGCTCTAAAGACAGAAGAATCTGTGCTACAGACTCAGTTTCACTGGAGCTGGAATTTAAGGAGCCTGGAGGACTTTGTGAAAGAAACTCGGATGACAATCTCCGGTTTTTCGAGTTATCAAAAGCCAATTCTTCGTCCTCGGTGGGTCTTCCTTCGCATATCTTTCCATGTATACCTACGTTCAAGGTCGGCGATTCTGTTGTTGAGCTTGTCATTGTATTGCCGCCAGTTGAATTTGCAGATAACAAAAAAGACATTTCCAAATTTCTCTCAAAATGACTTCCCTTCGTTTCAGAGTGAAATGTATCCGGACTTAATTCTTTGCTTCTGGCATCCTGGCAAACGTTTGAAAACTTCGGACATTTAGGTAAGCCGGTGATTTCACGGTCTTTCATAAGATCGTCAATACTGAAGGTAAGCATGATGACTCTGCGACGAATTAACAGGGATAAATCAATATCACTTCACCCAGAAGATTTGGAGATTTTGATATCAATGTTTACAAGGCGACCGTTTATATACACTAGCGTGCAAGTGTTGCTGATTGGTTAAACGACTTCAGCGAGTGGTACCTTTGTTGTTCTCGTGGTAATCAGTGACACGCGCAAATAGCTGTGAATTATTCTGTCATTCACTAAACGATCGCCAATTACCAAGTTGTGCTTTTTTATTTAACCGCTTGACAAACGTGCCAACTGTAATTCAGTGTGGATAACAAATTGGTGACGCGTGGCAAACCATGATACCACTGACTTTACCAATTTGGTATTTGTAACTGTATAATTTGCCAAATAAGAAAACAATAAACTGCTATTCGTACAAGTCTTATTATGTTATGCCTACTTTGGCTCAATTCACGTCTTTAAAAATATCAAATTAATTTAAAACGTGATCCTTTGAAATTATTCTGATAACTTTGGAGCTTTTCACATAAAGTTTTGTGAAATATTTTCCTTTGCAGTATCCAGTATTTTTCTTCTTTTTTTAATTTAATAAATGTGAAAAACATCTGGCATTTTGGAAATCTGGCATTTTACCTTTGGCTGACTGTCTATTTATTTATTTTTTTAAATTTGGACAAAGACAATTTTATCTAGGTATACTTTAAACTGTAAAAAAATTATATGGTTTGTCATATTTCTGTTTTTACTTGTTTTTTTTTTTTTTAATACGCATTTGTCGTTTGAGTATTAACAGATATAATGCATATGGCGTTGTTGTATATCTACACCTGGCATACGTCTGTCGTTAGCACCCAAACACTTTTCCTGGTATCCGCGTTAAATGAATAAAAGAGGCTAATAGGTGAAGGTGAGAGAAATTAACGAACACAACAAGGTGATAAATGACTATTGCATATTAGGCAAAGAACAACCTACAATAAAATTTGCATACTAGTATTTGGCAGATGTGCCTAAGCCATCACGATGTAAATATTATAGTATTTTAAAAAAATACTGAGAACAAAATAACTATTTTTTAACTGAGTTTCGAACATATATTGCTTTTTATTATGTAAAATGCGTACGAAATGTCTTTAAAATGTGAATACTGAAAGAAAGTGGCATATAACATTGATTGTCTTATTACGAATAACCAACGATAGCCTTCTCATTGCACTAATATTTTGTTTTATCAAATCCTCAGATAAACGAATAAAGCACAACAGAAAATGTCAAACATATTTTGACACCAGCATGTAGCGATATGCCCATCATTCAGAACGACTGGTGACCAAAGCGATATCAACGAGAGGTAAATGACACCAAGTTTGACCCACTGATTTTACATTTTACTTTATTGAGTGTAATTAATACCTGCAATGACTTGAGTTGTCTCGACAATAGTAGTTAATTGGAATTCAGAATCTAAAGTCATAAAATGACAGGGCACAGGACGTGATATCGATTTCCAACGTTTTCGTTACGCTTTCACAATTTATTTATTTATTTAATTCACCAAATATACAAACTGAATACTCAATGTAGTTTAAGTACATGGTAGAAGATATAACTTTAAGAGACTTGTTCTATCCTCTATGCCTTTAATATCATGCGGTAATAATATTGTACATGCAGGAGGAGGCGATTTCATAAAGTTGCTTTGATATTTTATAAATTAAAGTAGATATTTAGACACCATAGATTATTTAAGAAGTGATTCGTCAGCTTAGAATCAAAAGTAGATATTGATATGGTTGACTTTAGTTCTAATGGCAGTCTGTTCCATTCCTTTAGCCCAGATATTCTGGCGAAACGAGATGAAAAATCAGAAAAGGAAAACGGTCTATACAAATTGAGGTTTATGGTTCGTGTTGAATAACAATGAATGGAAGCTTGGGTTGGAAGAAATGAGGTAGAAAATAAAGGTGGTTCATGAATATGTGAGTTATAAGGAGACATGAATTGTGATGGAGCTTATCTAATGGCAACATATCCAATGTCTTAAATGTGATACCTTTTTCAAGAGATGGACAGATAAACACATTGGTATACAGACTGACTTGGCTTGTTTTCTTTTTCAATTATATTATACCATTTCGTCTTCAGGGCTATATAAACTGACAAGATCATTTACAACCAATACATCGCAATATCAGACGAATGTATTGTCTAAGAATTTTTTTCACAGAATCGACCTGGCTTAAGCTTTAAAAAAGATATTAGTTGTAAAACCGGATCGTAAAATCATCACGATTTGAGACCAGAGAGTGTTCAAGTCTTTGCAATTATTATCAACTGTGGAACATAGGTATATAAGGGAAGTTTTTTTCCGGTGGCTGAGGAGTTCGCGGGTTGGCTTTTACGAGGTTTCTTCCCGGTTTCAATAATACACGGGCGATGCGAAGTTGTCATATAGGTAAAATACTCTTTAGTACGAACTTAAACACCATTCAAACAAACAAATAAATTATCAACAGCTTGTTTGTTTGTTTTGTGTTAATGTGAAACCGCATGTTGATGTTGTCGCAAAATTAAAGGCGAGCCTTTTAAATAGTGACTATAGGTGAATAGGTAATGTGGCCAATGCTTACCAATTTATAAATTAATAGTGATAGTTTATCTGGAATATGAGACAATTCGTTGTTTTTCATTAATCAACTTACAGGTTTCTGTGTGATTTATTGACAGAATATATACATTATAATATTGTATTGAAATTACAGGCATATATCCTGTCCGTAAATGTTTCATATTGTTGTAAAATAACATTCAGGTATAGGCGTCCAGCAGTGTTCTGAATGATGCTCGCCGGTGGTTAATACATATCAACTGTCTTCATTGATTAAATTCAAAAGTAAGTATTTGATATGATAACATTGTCCCTGTTATATTTTGATGCTGCAGTAAGTTTACCAGCTGGACTATTTGGAATTTTGATGCTATTTTCAAACGCTTCAATTAACTTAAAATGTACGTGACCTCAATAGCAGAAACATGCAAAAACTGGATTTAGATTTTAAAAGAATCAGGGACAATATGATGGGAAATATTAACAGTAATACTGTATACGTTATATCCAGAAATCTAGTGAATCATGTCTCCCTTTTTCTTAGTAACATAAGGAAGTGTGTAGTTTTTATTTCAAAAATAAATAATTAACCTTAATTAAGAAATTAAAAGAAAAAAAGTAACAGTAATTGTCAGAGTTCTTGTGACACCAGCATGTACTGATATGTCAGGAGTTCTGGGTGACTGCTGGCCGATTGTGGCGGGGTCAACACCTTACATTTATTAGCAGTTACACATTATTAGGAATAACTGTCTAGCACGTCTCGCAGCACTGGTGTCTGGAACAATTCTGTTTGCTTCCATGCTGAACGTATACCAATAGATAAACAAATAACAACTTAATATCGGTATTCAGAGAGTAAAACAAACTGAAGTAAAGAAATCCATTTTATTAACTTTACGGATTTTATGGAATTATATTTTCAAGATAATAATGTCAACCCAATCATTTCTGTCAAATTTATCAAGTTACACTTTGTGTATTAACAGGTAAAATGTCGTGAATGCTGAAACCTGATGGGCCTAAATATTAAGAAAACGAAAGACTCAACTCTACCCTGGTTAATCTGCGTCTCGAAGTATGTGACGATTGTTTGTATCGTTTAGTAGGTTTCATGCCTTGCATTTTCTCTTACATGACGGCAGTGGCACTATCAATTCTGAAGGAAACTGAGAGAAGCCCGAAAGTAACCCAAGATAAACTTCTTCAGCTAGCCCCTGGCGGCTTTCCGTTGTACGAACGTTTTCGAATTACATTTTCTGATCATTTTTAAGAATTTAAAACGTTTTTGGTAGTAGTTAAAGCCTATTCATTGTATTAATGCAAATATGGAAAATAATGCACTCGCTGTCCAAATGATTTGTTCACATAGTATACGAATAACTACCAACTGTGCTGTAAACATTCCCCGCTGTTTTCCTTTTAGTTTGCTCAATAAATGTTTGCTATCGTAAACAATAAAATTATTTATTACCTGGTAAGGTTGCTGTATGATTGATATTTTTTTACACACTTTCAACAGATGGCCCAGTTGCGATGACATGTCCGGGTAATAATTGTATATGTGCAGGTAACAGTGTTGTGGAAATTGATATTTCAGTGTATTCATTTTATATTAATCAAGCAACGAAGCCTGACTTTTTATCTTATCATAGTCCCATTTTTTAATTTTCAGAATTTATTTTTCCATATGTATCTCTGTGTAAACAGTTTTTTAAAGTGTAAAAAATATGTAAGATTCGCTTATAGTATACAAGCTTATTAGGTAGTGGATTTAAATTTATGTAACAATATGGGTAAGAGAAACAGTCGCACTGTGTTATTCTCCTCATGGTTCACACGACGCCCTTGTATGTAATGGGCAACAGTACTACATTGACGCCTTACGTTTTTGCAATTAGTTTGGAAATGATAATGCCAAATATAGAATGGCCTAAAGGTAACGAAACTTATGGTTTTTGATAAGTTGCTTAGTCAGACTGTCAACGAGTATATGTTATTCCGTGGAAAGTGGGCTTGTACAACTGAGCTGGCTATTTTCTGGTACAAGCCCTTCTTCCAGAAGTTTACATTTACCAGATCTGGCAAAACTTTTAATCTCGACAACGGACGGAATTCTGGACGTTCCAACGGGTAAATGCGCTCTGGAAACGACACTTGCCAAACATGTTATCTCGGGTATAACATGGCTTCACACAAGCTACAACTGTGACATTACAGTACAAATATGTTATTTTAGCGGATAATGGTTGCATTTACAACATAAATGTATGTAAAGTTGCAGTAGCTTTTGCTGTAATATCACATAC